>JAXCGZ010004875.1:10000-25000 GCA_037179515.1 Halocaridina rubra | reverse complement strand
CAGTAACTGTCGGAGAAGTTTTTATTGAGGCTATCGCATGAATTAATGGTCGACATATTGGGCCGTGGCTCAAGCGGTAGCGCCCGCGACTCTGAGGGGTCAGGTCGAGGTTTCGCGCTCCGTTACGGTCTGAGGTTAGCAAGGCATGCACTCGGGGTAACGATTACATCTACTAAAACAATAATAATAATAATAATAATAAGACTTTATTTCCAACATACATTGGGTATTCAAATATGGGTGTACAATTAAAATTTACAAGTAAAATCTTCCTTTAAGAGTAACTTCTTAAGATTATATTTAAAAGTATACACTGAACCAGCATTTTTTAGTTCTCTGGGAAGCTGATTATATAATAAATGAGGTCCACGAATGTTTATATCTCGTGAGCCAATATCAGTTTTAGACCTTCGTACTAATAAATCTTCCCCTTGACGGGTAGTTAACCCGGTAACTGAGCTTACTGTAGAAAAATTATACAAGCAATCAGGAATATTGTTTTCTTAGTATATTAAAAACAAAGGTACATATATCAAAAACATATTTATCTCTAATCTTTATCCATTCTAGATCTTTTAAAACAGGAGAGATGTGCTCGTATTTTCTTACATTGCCAACAGCCACTCGTGCTGGAAAGTTTTGTAACTTTTGTATTCTTTGTAATTGAGTCTTATTTGTACATCCCCAAACTTTGAGACAGTAATTAATTAAACTCATAGCTAAGGACTGGACAATTATTATACGAGTTGATGTTTCAAATGAGTCTTTTACCCTATTTAGATGCCTTCGCAAGAAGGCATCCGTCCTAGTCCTTGGTAGAAAAGGGAGTCCATGACGTAAAACAGGAACTAATGGTCGACATATTGGGAAATCTAGAACGAAAAGACGTAGTTTCATCGTTGTAGGATGACCCCTGGCACCTGTCGGTGTTCTTTTCCTAGGCATATTTACATTCAATATTCTGGCTTATTCCTTACACATTTATTATGCCTTCACATCTGACTAGTCACAGCATTTCCTATCTCTGTTTCTCCTCGCTTAAGATAGAATTTATTTTTGAATTGGAAACAGTTACAATTTAGACGCTGACCATTCACAAGTTTTTCTTAAGTATACACAGCATTGGATGTGTCAGGCCAGTGATGCAACACAAACCAATACTAAATTGTGGGAACAAATTTAAGCCTTTCTCCACATATTTAGATTTATGGGGACAGTGTTGAAACGCAAAAACAATATTTGAATATTTTTGATGCTGTAGAAGCCTGGTGCTGTAAATCCCTGTCGTATGACTTCCGTCATGCTGAAGCCAGAATCTGAAACTTGTAACAAATCTTGAGGGGTAACGGTTGGTCGAGGGCACAGATATTTTATTACAATGTTTGTAGAAAGTGTCAAGGAGATATATGACCGGAACCTGGAGAAGGGCAGGAAAGGCCAGGAAGTTAGCCATTTCCTAAACCACAAGAAACATAAACCTGTGGCCCGTACGTAAGTACATGCCCTGGAGAGATGCCCAATAGCTCCTCCCCGGAAGTAGGCGGGATTCCACTTTGAACCTGGCGTTGATTGGCAGGACTAGATGTCACTTGATTTCATTGGCAGAATTGGATGTCAAGCCACGCCCTGCCCCTGGGGGTATTTCAAGAGCCACCCAGGGCAGAGACAGTTAGTTAGAACTTTGCCAGGGGCACGAATAGATCATAGATTGTGATAGTCATAGGGTGGGGGCATTGAGGCGTCGAAGTTGTGTTGTACTCTAGAATAAATATAAGCAAAGGAATTTACTGCTTGTCCATTCTTACCTTGTAACCGTCAGGTACTAGTAATTAAAACGTAGCAAAGAAAAGCAATACGTCAGTGGTGACAAACGGTGAGATAACCCAGTCATCTTACAAAGTGTGAGTTCAAATGGAAGTCCAAAATTCATACGACAACTTGGTGGCAGCGCAGTACGGATCATCACGCCTGGAAAACATACAAAGAGACTCTCATATCAGAAGAAACCAGTGCAAAGAAAAGAAAATAAGAATGGCAAAAGCAGAAATCCAACATCTCCCAATTCAAGAAATGAGTGACGAGGCCAAACACCGGAGAATTCTCGAACTGGAGGAGCAAGTGCGGCGCCTACAAGCACGCGCCGACGCCGCTCCGTCGAGAAGGAACCCGGTCGACGTCGACACCCCCGACAGTGAAACCGACGCCTCAAGCATCGACGAACAGCCGGCCGCTCCGAACCCCGTGGTGACACAGGGAACGCAGCAGGCCATGCCCCCACCCCGTGCCCTGGTTGTAAAGACGCCTCGAGTCAAAAATTCACTTTTATACCTCGACGGCGCAAATGTAAAAGACCGTGAATGTCCGTCCATAATTCCCGCGACCGACTTCCTGAAATACTTGGGTCTGCGGATGAGAAGTGACGAGTGGTCAAATAGAGAATATTATAAAACTTTGAAGGAACTATTCCTAAGATATTTCTTAGTAAGCCGAAGTGTGACCGGAGCATTGAGTGAAAATGCCCATTACAAGAAGTATAAGTTGCCGGATCCGACCAAGAAGACGGCGATTCGTCGATTTTACTCGAAGAGAAGAAGGAGAACCCCCTCCTTCCTTGCCTTCTGCCATGAAGTTCTTCAGGACCACCTCCTTAAAATAGCTAAGTACTTGTGATCTGTATCCAGTGAGTAATGGGACAATTAGTAAAAGAAATTGAGGTCGGTGGACGCCGCCATTTTATCTTGTAGTTATGCTTTGACTCAGCCAACCCGCCTATAAGGGGTGTGGCGCTTAATAAGTTGATAAAAGTAGAATTTCTGTACCCATTACTAACATGGATAATTTGTACTAATAGCTATAAGCAGTAATAAACTCCATTTTTGTTATAATTTGAGTAATGTAAAGAAATTTGCGTTGGAAGTGTGTTCCATTTATTTGTATTAATGCCTAGATTGAATTTTAAGAACGCGAATGTATCGATTTTTTAATTGACAAATTTAATGCACGTGAAATCATTGTTACAGTATATTAATTTCTTAAGTGTAAGAATTATAGTGAGTAATATACTTGAATCTGCTTTTAAGGTTTTACTTAGAACACGTGTGATTTTCGAGAAAGGAATGTGGAAGTGACCATTCGATCTCCCAACCTCGTTATTATAAATCTGTAGTAATTGTACTGATCCTTGATATTTTAAAGTACGTGTAAAATCATTGTTATATTAATTTCTTAAAGCGTAAGAAATCGAGTGTTAAGATTGCGCCTGTTTTCAAGGTTCTTTCTTTTTTTGTTTGTTTTTTTTCCGGGGGAGTAATGTTTTAGCGAAAGAAAGACATAAATGACAGATTGTTTTTTAATGTTGTTATGATGAAGGGATTAACATTACGATACGTGTGTGGCATTTTATTTTTGAAGAATAAGAAATTTTGTGATATTGTTTAGAGATGAGTTTTTTTATTTCGCGCTATGCAGGCGAAAGTAAGAGTAAATTAGAGTAATTTGTGCTGTCCTAGAATAGGGAAGGTTTTTCAGTGTCACCCAAACGTAGCTTCAAGGGAGTAGAATGTTTGTTTGTTCGTTAGAATGGGACTTAGGACTAGTGAGGCAGTCTGTGACCGTGCGGCCCAACCGAGATTTCACCCTTACTCTTCTTACAACCAACGTTGTAAATTAAAGGGAATTTTACAGAAAGGGGACGATTGTTTTGTAAGTGATGCAGCGAGTGAGGCAGAGAATGAGTATGAATGACTGGGGGTATAATGGGGGGTTGCTCTAGGGGGTGAAATCGCGGAAAGCACCGTTAGGAAGCACGATTGGGGAGTCTCTGCGAGGATCGTTCCCCTGCTCCGCCAGGTCCTTCTGCATGCCATATCAGAGTGTATTTATGGGAGGTGATGCGCTGTTGCAATATCTAGTGAGGGATATGTTTGAGAAAGTAATTCTCCACCTGCCCAGATATGGTTGAAATGCCGAGTTTGTTTTATTTTTGTTTTGTCCCCTACTCCGCCATTGAGATTATTATTCGATTTCCGAGAGATTCCAAGATAGATGTTACGTGATAAAGGACGTGAATCTATGAATGATTCTTTATTTTCTTTGCTAGCTGCAGTATATACATTATCTGTCTGAAGAGATATGTTAGATTGATAAAATAAAACTTTGCGAGTTTTAGCCATGATAATGTTTTATCAAAATTATTTCAGCTTGGTCATAAAGAAAGAGTGAGAGCTGACAATAAACGTAAGACTCTATCGATAGTCATTGCTAACGTTTGTTCACGTTCATTTGTTTATTTATTTTATTATTAGAGATACTCTGCGACAATTTTTTATTTTCAGTACAAGTAAAAGACAGAGGCCCATCTCAGCTGACTTGTGAGTGGAAACCGCAACGTATTTCACGGTCGCCCAGTCCTCTCTCTCTCTCTCTCTCTCTCTCTCTCTCTCTCTCTCTCTCCTACCTTTCACTCGACTCTGAGCCTGACAGAGGCTCCGTTCAATGCTAAAAGAATGTAGCCGTCTTTGAGTTTTTTTGTGTGTTTTTTTCCAGCGAAGCTAGGCGATAATTGTGCCTACATTTTATTGCAGTCAATAGGTTGTTGCATGCTGTTATTGCATAAATACTGATAAGACATCGGTAGTACCGCCATTTGCATAAATGTTGTGCCACATGCCGCAACTGTTTAGAGAATAGATAGAACTCCCATTGACAAATTGTGGAGCCAGCGAGTTGCCACTTATGCTCTATATATATACATTGATTATGACAGCAGGAATTTAAATATTAAAAGAGACTGTGTTAGAATGAGCATTGCTATGAAGTATAAGTATAGAACTCTGTTCTTACTTCTGAATGCCAGTCTCCATTGTATATATATTGATATTTCTGATTTAGTATATTTATTTTTATTGTTTATTATTCTTATTTTTAGATCATGATTATTAGTAATGTTATTATGTTGACTGATATCGTTGCTATCTCTCAATGGCCTGTTGCTAATTATTATTTTTGAAATGAAATCAGCAGTAACTTGATGATTTGTATCTTTTATCTGAATTCATACTTGATGTTACTGTAGCCACCGCTAATAAGAATGTTTCTTTAGTGGCTTTTCTCAGCATTTAATGATTGTTCTTTTTGACATTTATAGTAGAGTAATGCTATGTAGCAGTTGCTAAGCCCTAAGTATCTTGGAATAATAATCTAGTTGTGTAGACACATACCTTCCATTACCACCCTATTCCTAGGCAGCCCCGACCTGCAAGTTCTAAAAGTCTTTAGATTTTGTCCGTTCAGACAAGTCCCTAGTGCCCATTGAATAGAGATTGCAATCACTTGCAGTTGCAGGGGAGGCAAAGTATAGCCTCGATTACCAACGTATGGCCATTGTTGGTACCCTGAAGTCATAGGGAACCTTTCTTACAACTGTAGTAGTGACAGAGGTTCAAATTTTCATCCCGAGATCTGCTTCGAAGGTACGTGTGGATGGCCGTACGGAAGAGAATCGCTGTGACGTTGCAGGTCTCCTGCGTGGTGGTCTTAGTCAAGATCGGCCGAGGGCGGGACGAGGAAGCCGGGCTGGAAGGATTAGCGGATGGGCCCAGTCCTTGTCCTTTTTGTCTTGCCTATCCGAGTAACGGAGATATGGCAACAAACCTGGGCCTGCAGCAAGGACAGCGAGGGAGTGAAAAAAATAGAATCCCCGAGGGAAACCGTGGAATCGCACCTAGCAAGAATTCATGAGCAAGGGACAGAGAAAACGAAAGTCGTCCTAGACAGAGAAATTAAAAGTCGTCCTAGACAGAGAAATTAAAAGTCGTCCTAGACAGAGAAATTAAAAGTCGTCCTAGACAGAGAAATTAAAAGTCGTCCTAGACAGAGAAATTAAAAGTCGTCCTAGACAGAGAAATTAAAAGTCGTCCTAAGACAGGGAGAACAGTCCTAAAAAAATAAAAGTTTTAAACTACTTTAAAAAACCATGTAATCTTGATGAAATCCCAGAAACAAGGAGATCCCCATACATGTCATAACTGTAGTGAAAAGAGAGGAAAAGAAACACAGAAATATTTTAAAATATTTTAATAATACCTTTAGAAGCCACGTAAACGAGAAAGAAAAATAATCCCTATACATGTCCAAACTTTAGTGAAGAGAGAAAGAAGGGTATTTAAGAATCCCTTATTAGTTAATTAAAGTTACCCCCGTATTAGAACTGAAAAAAATGGGAAAGAAAATGTCCCCACCGTCTTTTGTGCTAAAAAGACAAAATATTTTTATTTTTATGTTTATTTTTTTTGTTTTACTAGCTTTAAGATAATTTTAAGCGAAAACTCAGAGTCTCCCTTAGATATAGTGTTGAATAAGTGCCATTGATAAATTGTATGATTTGAACTAAGATTAATAAGTTGTTTTCTGCTTAAATAATATTAGTGTTTTGTTTTAGCATTATTATTATTTGAATTATGATTTAATCTTTAGGTTCATTAAGTTTTTATATTAAGTGGTCTCTGAATAGTAATTGCATATCGAGACAGTAAGTGTTTTGACTTTACACACAGTAAAACATGTTTTGTTTCAGGAGTAGTTTTTAAGGCTTAATTTTAAGACAAATCAATGCCCCTAATAATGATAGGAATAGAATTTATTAAGATAAGGTCTCTTATAGAAATTACTGTTGATGTTATGGTCTATTGCATTTTACATGTTTATACATGCTAATACTCTACTTAATTGTTTGCTAATGTTCTAAATGAGTCATAATTCTACTGTAATTAACTCAATTTTGTCTTTTAAAGAAACGAGAGAAGTAGATGAATTAATGTTTTGATTTAAACTGACTTTTGATCTTAATTAATGTTTGATATTAGTTACACACTGAAATTATACTATATATATATTATGTTTGTGTAATTTGTTTAGGATTCATAGAAATAGGAATTCTTAGAAAATAGCTTAAATAATTCGGCCCCATTTCTATTGTAAACTAATGTTAGCTAGGATATGTCCAAGAGCTCCCGGAAAATTAGCCCATGCTTCGACTGAAATAAGAGATATTTCAGTTTTGGTTGGGAGGGATGTCGTATGACTTCCGTCATGCTGAAGCCAGTCCGTCATGCTGAAGCCAGAATCTGAAACTTGTAACAAATCTTGAGGGGTAACGGTTGGTCGAGGGCACAGATATTTTATTACAATGTTTGTAGAAAGTGTCAAGGAGATATATGACCGGAACCGTGAGACTTAGGATCTAGTACCGGGAGAAGGGCAGGAAAGGCCAGGAAGTTAGCCATTTCCTAAACCACAAGAAACATAAGCCTGTGGCCCGTACGTAAGTACATGCCCTGGAGAGATGCCCAATAGCTCCTCCCCGGAAGTAGGCGGGATTCCACTTTGAACCTGGTGTTGATTGGCAGGACTAGATGTCACTTGATTTCATTGGCAGAATTGGATGTCAAGCCACGCCCTGCCCCTGGGGGTATTTCAAGAGCCACCCAGGGCAGAGACAGTTAGTTAGAACTTTGCCAGGGGCACGAATAGATCATAGATTGTGATAGTCATAGGGTGGGGGCATTGAGGCGTCGAAGTTGTGTTGTACTCTAGAATAAATATAAGCAAAGGAATTTACTGCTTGTCCATTTTACCTTGTAACCGTCAGGTACTAGTAATTAAAACGTAGCAAAGAAAAGCAATACGTCAGGGGTGACAAACGGTGAGATAACCCAGTCATCTTACAAAGTGTGAATTCAAATGGAAGTCCAAAATTCATACGACATCCCAGTAGTGGAACAGTACCAGGGCTACTGAAGATGCTGCTCCACTATTGAAAATTACTATACGTTGGAAATCCTGGAAAAGAAATGGTGTGCGGACTTTGCTAAAAAAAAAAAAAAACTTTAATGATGGCCAATGTTCAAATAGATAGATAAATAGATAGATAGATAGATAGAGCTTATAGGACGATGGTGGTTGGGAATTGATGCAAAAATATTCTCTTTTATATTGGATAAGGTTGTTAGAGTATTATATCGCCATCTGCTCTCTCTCTCTCTCTCTCTCTCTCTCTCTCTCTCTCTCTCTCTCTCTCTCTCTCTCTCTCTCTCTCTCTCTCTCTCTCTCTTCTTTCTTCTCTCTCTATCTATCTATCTGTCTATCGATTATCAATCTCTTTATCTATCTATCTTTATCTCTTTCTCACACACACATAATGTGTTTACCTATCTACCTCTTCAAGTATGTATGTATGAATGTATGTATGTATGTATGTTTGTGTGCATCTATCTATGTATCTATCTATCTATCTATCTATCTATCTATCTATCTATCTATCCCTTCTCTTCCTCTGACACAATATATTCGGCTTGCTATCAATCCTCGTTTTAGTTCTCAGTGAGGCGAACGTAATCCTCACTGTGGAAAAGAGGGGTTAGGGAAGAGGGAAAGGAGGAGGAGGAAGAGTAGGAGGGGCCAAGGGAGGAGGAGGAGGGGCAGGGGAGGAGGAGGAGGCATAAAGCTTTATTTTCAATGGTTAACACACATCTTTAATTTCCCTTAGAGGAGATGACGTGGGCGCCACAAGAGAGAGAGAGAGAGAGAGAGAGAGAGAGAGAGAGAGATGTGAGAGAGATGAGTGAGAGAGATTTCCGTCCTATATTTGTTGAAGGCTTCTCCGTCTTCTTCTTCTTCTTCTTCTTCTTCTTCTTCTTCTTCTTCTTCTTCTTCTTCTTCTTCTTCTTCGCAGCTTTGCAACCATCTTGCACATGGTGTCGATATTTCTAGCTAGCCTCTCTAGGGAAGGCTAGAATTTGGCTTTCTGTCATAAGCTTGTAACGGTTGTATCTCCTTCCTTAAGGTGGCGTCACACATAGCCAAATTTCCCGACCCGACTCTTAAGACCGTCTAAAGACGGAATCCTCCCGGCAGAAATGATGTCATTACGATAATCGGGTGTAATCGTTCGTCCGCGTACGACGGAATCCTAACGGTCCTACGTAGTTTAAAACAATCGAGGGGGTCCTGAACCGTCGTGGAGGGCCTACGATAATTGGCTGCTGCACCCAATAATCTCCGTGATTCAGAAGACCAAATCAGTCATAGAAGACTGCGTACGATGGGTAAGATCGATCTTCTTGATCGTACGCTGGCGTAGGAGAAGGCGTACGCCCGCGTACAATCCAGAGGATCGATCCTACCCAGCGTACGCAGTCCTCCGGGTCTGGAACCGTTAAAAATTGAAAAATTCGCCTATATGTCTGGCAGTGCAGTACGAAAAGACAGCTCGCGATGCGTGGTCTCATTTGTGACAACCCTATCCTGGGCGTTCAGTTTTCCTGCTCCGCTTGCCGCATTTCTTATTGTTTTAGCATGATATTAGTGCATTTCTTATTGTTTACCATGATATTAGTGCATTTATTTTTAGCCTCGTGTGTTCTTGCAGTGACAGTGTTGTTAAATTTCATTTTTTGCTGTTGTATTTTGATGTGGTTCCCCATTCCAGTGCGTTTTACATTTGTTTACATAGGAATATGTAGTCAATTGGTTTTTTATTTGAGTATTCTCATATGTAATTTTTTCAGTACACTTATATTATTACATGGGGATATGTCTTGCCATACTTGTGTATTTTCTCATAATGAAATTTATATATTTTTGTACAGTATATATTTTTGTATCTTAAAAATAAAATTATTTTTTCTGTTCATTTCCTGTTTATTACTTATATCATCATTTTACTATAATATATATTTATATATGACCATTAATATTGGTCATGCAATAAAGCATATATTTCCCATATAATATTGTGAAATCAATATATCAAAATATGAATTAATCAAATCCATAAATGTGTCAAACAAAATATATGAAATATATTAACATACATGGCCAACATATATTTACTTATATATATAAGTAGCTGAAGTGCCAAATATATAAATCAGGGTTATACTTTCACAAATATTCCATATATTAATAACTAATGGAATGTGATATTAAAAATCTATATAATTCAAACACTGGACTATATTACAAAAAAATTGCATTCACTTGACATTGGCAATAATTCAGTCTGTTCAGGACTAAATACACTTATCCATTTTAGACATGTATAATTATCTCTATACTTGCTTATATCTCTCATTCCCTATGTGTGTGTGTGTATACACACAAATATATAATATAGCATTCACTGGACATTGGTCATTATTCAGTCTGCTCATGACTTAATATATTTATCCATTTTAGACATATATACTTATGTCTATACTTGCTTATATATTTCTTTCTCTCTGTGTGTTTGAGTATACACACACACACACACACACACACACACACACACACACACACACACACACACACACACACACACACACACACACACACACACACACACACACACACACACACACCATACCATAATTTCCATAAATCTGAAATCCTGCAGAGTATTGTGAGTACAAGAACTTATATTTGTTGTAAGACGAGACTGTTCATATTAAAGGAAAAAAAATTGAGAACTTTTTCGTGAGGAGAGAGAGAGAAGCTGCCGTCCAGTTCTGCCTTGAGGGAAATCTAGAAGAGTTGCCAGAGGTGGAGCCATCACATCACATTACCTAATTTTTTGTGTAAACTGGGGAAAGCTCTTAAGCCGTTTACCTGATCCTGTGGTTCTATATATTGTTAAAATCAGTATCCTTCCCATTTATATTACCTAGTTAGTTAGTTTGATACACGAAAAAATTGAATAATAAAAGAAAAAAATTACCAAATACCCACCTGTCAACAGTACTGAGTTAAGTTGCCAAGTAGTACAGCAGTCTTATTCTCTTCATTTTTTTTTGCTTTTCTTTTAGCTTTCTCTTTTACTATTTTGTTATTTTGTATATATATTGAGTTAAATGTAAAGTCTAATCCCGTGATAACATATCTTGGTTAGCAAGTCAGTTTATCAGTTAGGAAGAATATATAACAGAAACAGGTGGGTGCCACCTCAAACACAAATTCGAATTTTCCTTCAGGTTTGACTTTTGTTTTTCTTTTTCTTTTTATACTTAAATTACCATGGTCAAGTTTTTAAGTTAAGATGTGTGTTACCAGAAAGGAGACAAACTGAGTCACTAAATAGCACTTATATGGAGATATAAAAATTCTGTGTGAAGCTAAATTAGAAGTTTTTCTCTTTTCTTTTTTTTCCTCTTTCTCGTCTTCTTTCTATATTCTGTGAGAGAGAGAACATAAAAATGAAGCCATCTCTGTCCCAAACCTCTCCCCCCCATGGGTCGGGAGAAGGGGTAGTCATCAGGGGACTTAAACAGAGAATCAAGAAGTTAGAGGAAATGGTTATAAGCCTTGATGATAAAATTCGGAATATGGATGGAGAAATGAAAGAGAATGAAACACTCAGAGAACAAATAAGATCTTTGGAGGAAGCAAATAAAGCACAAGGGCAGGAGAGAAAGGAACTAGAAAAAAGAATAAAGAAGCTGGAAGGGGAAAAGAGTCAACTAGAATCTAGAATTTCTAAACAAGAAGATAAAAACAAACAGCTGAATGACAACCTAAAGGAATTAGATGTTAGTTCACTGCTCTCTTCTGAGAGAGACGAGATTGCTGCTTGGAATGTTCAGATTAAGGAAAACATTGAACAGTTCAGAAAAGAGTTCCAGGAGCTGAATATGGAAAATGATGCCATGAAAACGTCCTTTGCTGATGCACTAAAGGGGAATGTGGCAGTAAAAGAGGCTGTAAAGGTGGTGGCACTGGAAAACATACAAACAGTTGACTATAAAGAGACAGTAATCGAAAAAATGAAAGACGTTGTGATGGAAAGGGCAAACCCACTCATCAGACAGGCACTTGATAAGGAGAAGACAGTGGTAATCTCAGGCATAAGTGAATCCCAGGAGCCAACATGGCAGGGGAGACTTGAAGAAAATAAAACTAGCGTTGTAGACCTGATAAGAAAGCTTGGAGTAGTATGTGGTCCTGAGGATATTGTAAACATACACCAACTAGGTAAATATTCGAGGGAAGGAAAGCCGAGACCAACAAAACTAACCTTTGAGAGAGGGGAAACATGTAGGGAAATATTGTTGAGAAAAAAAAGTCTAAAAGACCTTCAAGAATGCAAAGAAGTGTTCATTAGACGATACAGAACACAGGAAGAGATGGGAAAGATCAAAAACTTGTTGCAAGAGGCAAGAAAGTTAAATGATGAAAGAAATGAAGAAGAGAAGAAAAATTTTCGTTACAGAATACTTCCAGACAAAGGGGAGATAAAGAAGATAATGACAGAAGATCAGGGGATGGGGCCTCATTAAGATTGTTATACACAAATGCTGATGGATTAGCTGGTAAGTCAGTAGAATTAAAAGATAGGATTCACAACAGTAAGGCAGATATAGTAGCAATTACAGAGACTAAGTTGAGTGAGGACATAAACAGTGTCACAGTTTTTCCTAAGGGCTTCAGAATACTAAGGGTTGAAAGATCTGAGAGGACTGGTGGAGGGATAGCACTGCTCATAAGTGAGAGGATTCAAGTTGAAGAAATAAACTTGGCTATAGAAAGTGAGTTCAGGGAATTTCTTGTTGCTCGCATAAATACTGGGTCAGAGAGCATTATAATAACTGTTGTATACAACCCACCAAGGAACCAAAATAGGCTTGAAATTTATGAGGAAAGTCATATAGGTACTATTGAAGTCATAAACTCAGTTGTTAACATGGCACGGGAGAAAAAATGTAGGATTTTGATTATGGGAGACTTTAATCATAAAGAGATAGATTGGATAAATCTTGACCCACACAGTGGTGAGGACTCATTTGGGGCAAGATTCCTAGATTGCATACAAGGGAATTTCCTACACCAACATGTAATGGAATCAACAAGAGCCAGGGGTGGGGATGAGCCATCACTACTTGATCTAGTGTTCACAGATAATGTGTTGGATATTGAAAATATTGAGTATGAACCACCAATTGGAAAGAGTGACCACTGTGTGTTGTTGATGGAGTATATCATTGAAGACATTCTTCCTGAGAGTAGAGGCACTGAGGACATGAGGAGGAACTATCCGAAAGGAGATTACATCAAAATGAATGAGCTTTTTGCAGTTATTGACTGGAGAACCTTATTTTACAACAAATCTGTACAAGAAATGTATGACATCTTTTGTGAGAAATATGGGAAGATAGTAGATTGCTGCATACCTGTCACCAAAGTAGGTGTAATTCATGCCAGAGAGAAATGGTTCGATAATGGGTGTAAAAGAGCTAAGGAGTGGAGAGACAAATGCTGGAAAAGGTATAGGAGGAGAAAAAACATAAATGCCTGGCAAACCTACAAAAGAGCAAGAAATGACTACCTAAGTAAAAGGAGAGAGGCAGAGAGAGATTATGAGAGGGACATCACCAGGAAGGCTAAAGAAAATCCCAAGCTTTTCCACAGCTTTATCAGAGGAAAACTGAAGGTAAAAGAACAGGTTTTAAGGCTAAAGAGAGCGGATGGAAGCATCACTGAGACGGACGAAGAGATCTGCAAAGAATTGAACAAGGAGTTTCAGTCAGTATTTACAGTAGAAAATACCCCACCCCCTCAGATTGCAGTGATAGAAGCTCAAGGGCCGGTATTAGAGAACATCAACCTTACAGCCACAGAGGTATGCAAAGCGCTGATGGATTTAGATGTTCATAAAGCTACAGGTCCTGATGACATATCCCCTCATGTGCTTAAAAAATGCGCAAACACAATATCAGTGGCACTAAGTATCATATTTAAGGAGTCACTGGAGTCAGGGGAGATTCCAAGATGCTGGAAACAAGCAAATGTGATACCTATCTTCAAAAAGGGAAGGAGGGATACGGCTCTGAACTATAGACCAGTTTCCTTGACCAGCATAGTTTGCAAACTTATGGAGAAACTACTAAGGAAACATATCTCTCTTCACTTGGAATCCTTCAACTTTTTGTCAGTGAGGCAACATGGCTTCAGAGAAGGAAGATCAACAGTAACAAACTTATTAGAATTTTATGATGAGGTAAGCCAAATCTTACAGGAAAGAGAGGGCTGGGCAGATTGCATATTCCTAGACTTCCAGAAAGCGTTTGACACTGTTCCACATGGGAGACTTATTAGGAAGCTGCAATCAATGGCTAGAATAGGTGGAAATGTCTTGGAATGGATAAAAACTTACTTAGAAGGAAGGGAACAGAGGGATAGAGTAAGACACTCAGTGTCTGAATGGAGAAGAGTTAGTAGTGGAGTCCCACAGGGTTCAGTTTTAGGGCCACTTTTGTTCCTTGTATATGTAAATGACCTACCAGAGTCTGTAAATTCATTCATGAATATGTTTGCAGATGATGCAAAGATTGTGAAGAAAGTAAAAAACGAGAACAATGGTAGAGAACTTCAGGAGGATCTAAATAATCTGCATGAGTGGTCAGAAAAGTGGCTAATGAAATTCAATACCTCAAAATGTAAGGTAATGAGAATGGGTACAAGTGCAAGAAGGCCCAAGCTTGACTACTCGGTGGCTGGAGTACAACTTCAAGAGACAGAAAATGAGAGAGATCTAGGAGTAAACATACTGGCAGATTTGTCTCCAGAAATACATATAAATGGCGTAGTAAGGGCAGCATATGCATTCTTATCAAATGTAAGGGTAGCCTTCAGGCACATGGACAAGGAAATGTTCAGAAATATTTATGTAACCTATGTGAGGCCAAAACTCGAATATGCAGCCCCCTTTTGGAATCCGCACTTGAAAAAGCACATAGCTAAGCTTGAAAAAGTTCAAAGACATGCCACGAAACTGGTGCCAGAAATACGCAATCTCGGTTATGATGAGAGGCTGAGGGAATTAGACTTGCCATCACTCGAAGCTAGAAGAGTAAGGGGGGATATGGTGACAGTCTTTAATTTCCTTCATGGTTATGATAGAGTGGATAGGGATCGATATTTCGATATGGCTGGCTCTAGAACTAGAGGTCATAGTTTGAAGCTTCGTAA
>JAXCGZ010004875.1:0-5000 GCA_037179515.1 Halocaridina rubra | reverse complement strand
ATGTTCAGTGGTAAGTGATTTGATTACTTTAATGGATGACGGGCGATGTGGCATCTTGATCCTGTTAGATTTGAGTGCTGCCTTTGATACCGTGGTACATGACATGTTAATATCTGATCTGGAGAACATTGGTATAGAGGGAGAGGCCTTAGAGTTTATGAGAGATTATACTGAAGGATGAACATATTGTGTACAGATTGGAGAGGAATTTTCAAAGAAGAATAGTTTGTTGAGACTAGTGCCACAGGGTAGTGTACTGGGACCAGTCCTTTTTTGTATTTACACGATTGAGCTATTGCATATACTAGAGAGACATGGGGTATCTTTTAAGCTTTTTGCTGACGACATTCAGTTTAACCTGACCTTTGTTAACACTGAAGACACTACGGTAAAGATAAAGGAAGTTTTAACTGATATTAAGGAATGGATGGACATGAAAGTTAAAATTGAATAATGATAAGACAGAGTGCTTGATTGTTGGTAAGAGGGATGACCTCAGAAGGATGGATGTTCATAGTTTAAATATTGACGGAACTGATGGCGAAGTTAAAGGGTCTGTAAAGGACCTAGGTGTGATATTGGACTGTAGATTATCTATGAAAGAACAAATTGATAAAACAGTAAGAGTGGCTAATTACCATCTGAGAAATATTAGTTTTGAAAAGAAATATATTGATGTATCTTCACTGAGGAAATTAATCAACAAGCATGTCATTAGTAGACTAGATTATTGTAGTTCGTTGTATAACGGCTTGCCGAATTGTCTCTTGAGGAAGTTACAATATATCATGAATAGGGCTGCGAGATTAATAAAAGGCACGGCACCACGTGATAGAATTACTCCAGTATTGATGCAACTTCATTGGTTACCTATCAAAGTCAGAATTATTTTAAAGATTTGTGTAATGGTATATCAAGCCATCAAGCATGGAAAGCCAGATTATATAAGGAAACTATTGCATGATTTTCAACCTGGAACAGTGGTGACTCTCAGATGCAGTGATGATCCCTTCATGCTAGATGAACCAAGATGTAACCTAGAATTAGGTTTTAGAGCATTCAAGATTTCGACACCAAGACTTTATAATCGCCTGCCTAAGGAGATTAAGGAATGCAATAATGCTGATACTTTCAAGAGGAGACTGAAAACGCATCTCTTTGGCGACTGCTACACTTCTGAAATGACTATAAGTGACAGTTACAAAGTTTAGAGTGTGAATACAATTAAGGTGCGACTCCCAGAGCGCTTTATAGACGGAGCGGAGTCGAGAAACGAACACCAAAAGATTAAAGATAAAGATATATATATATATATATATATATATATATATATATATATATATATATATATATATATATATATATATATATATATATATATATATATATATATGTGTGTGTGTGTGTGTGTGTGTGTGTGTGTGTGTGTGTGTGTGGTGTGTGTGTGTGTGTGTGTGTGTGTGTGTGTAGTCACCGTGGCTCATGCCGTTGCGTCCGAGAAATTGAGGCGTCAGGTCGAGGGTCCGTGCCCCGTCACGGTCTGAGGTTAGCAAGGGCATGCACTCAGGGTAACGATTACATCTGCCAAAACAAGTCCTTCGCAAGAAGGCAACCGTCCTAGCCCTTGGTAGAAAAAGGGAGTCCGTGACGTAAAACCGGAACATACATATATATATATATATATATATATATATATATATATATATATATATATATATATATATATATGTGTGTGTGTGTGTGTGTGTGTGTGTGTGTGTGTGTGTGTGTGTGTGTGTGTGTGTGTGTGTGTGTGATTACCTATATTGTGATTACCTATATTGTGTTTACGGGAAAGAGCCCAAAGCTCGTATCTTCCCGTCTCCTCATCGGTTCCATTTTAGACTTAGTGATACTTATCGTACCTGTCCTTAAAACTATGGATTGAGATAGCATTAACTACCTCCTCGCTTAGCCAATTCCAATTATCAACTACTCTTACACTGAAAAAGTATTTCCTTACATCCTGCAAAGAAGTTTTCTTACGAAGCTTCAAACTATGACCTCTAGTTCTAGAGCCAGCCATATCGAAATATCGATCCCTATCCACTCTATCATAACCATGAAGGAATTTAAAGACTGTCACCATATCCCCCCTTACTCTTCTAGCTTCGAGTGATGGCAAGTCTAATTCCCTCAGCCTCTCATCATAACCGAGATTGCGTATTTCTGGCACCAGTTTCGTGGCATGTCTTTGAACTTTTTCAAGCTTAGCTATGTGCTTTTTCAAGTGCGGATTCCAAAAGGGGGCTGCATATTCGAGTTTTGGCCTCACATAGGTTACATAAATATTTCTGAACATTTCCTTGTCCATGTGCCTGAAGGCTACCCTTACATTTGATAAGAATGCATATGCTGCCCTTACTACGCCATTTATATGTATTTCTGGAGACAAATCTGCCAGTATGTTTACTCCTAGATCTCTCTCATTTTCTGTCTCTTGAAGTTGTACTCCAGCCACCGAGTAGTCAAGCTTGGGCCTTCTTGCACTTGTACCCATTCTCATTACCTTACATTTTGAGGTATTGAATTTCATTAGCCACTTTTCTGACCACTCATGCAGATTATTTAGATCCTCCTGAAGTTCTCTACCATTGTTCTCGTTTTTTACTTTCTTCACAATCTTTGCATCATCTGCAAACATATTCATGAATGAATTTACAGACTCTGGTAGGTCATTTACATATACAAGGAACAAAAGTGGCCCTAAAACTGAACCCTGTGGAACTCCACTACTAACTCTTCTCCATTCAGACACTGAGTGTCTTACTCTAACCCTCTATTCCCTTCCTTCTAAGTAAGTTTTTATCCATTCCAAGACATTTCCACCTATTCTAGCCATTGATTGCAGCTTCCTAATAAGTCTCCCATGTGGAACAGTGTCAAATGCTTTCTGGAAGTCTAGGAATATGCAATCTGCCCAGCCCTCTCTTTCCTGTAAGATTTGGCTTACCTCATCATAAAATTCTAATAAGTTTGTTACTGTTGATCTTCCTTCTCTGAAGCCATGTTGCCTCACTGACAAAAAGTTGAAGGATTCCAAGTGAAGAGAGATATGTTTCCTTAGTAGTTTCTCCATAACTTTGCAAACTATGCTGGTCAAGGAAACTGGTCTATAGTTCAGAGCCGTATCCCTCCTTCCCTTTTTAAAGATAGGTATCACATTTGCTTGTTTCCAGCATCTTGGAATCTCCCCCGACTCCAGTGACTCCTTAAATATGATACTTAGTGCCACTGATATTGTGTTTGCGCATTTTTTAAGCACATGAGGGGATATGTCATCAGGACCTGTAGCTTTATGAACATCTAAATCCATCAGCGCTTTGCATACCTCTGTGGCTGTAAGGTTGATGTTCTCTAATACCGGCCCTTGAGCTTCTATCACTGCAATCTGAGGGGGTGGGGTATTTTCTACTGTAAATACTGACTGAAACTCCTTGTTCAATTCTTTGCAGATCTCTTCGTCCGTCTCATTGATGCTTCCATCCGCTCTCTTTAGCCTTAAAACCTGTTCTTTTACCTTCAGTTTTCCTCTGATAAAGCTGTGGAAAAGCTTGGGATTTTCTTTAGCCTTCCTGGTGATGTCCCTCTCATAATCTCTCTCTGCCTCTCTCCTTTTACTTAGGTAGTCATTTCTTGCTCTTTTGTAGGTTTGCCAGGCATTTATGTTTTTTCTCCTCCTATACCTTTTCCAGCATTTGTCTCTCCACTCCTTAGCTCTTTTACACTCTCCACTCCTTAGCTCTTTTGTGTGTGTGTGTGTGTGTGTGTGTGTGTGTGTGTGTATGTGTGTGTGTGTGTGTGTGTGTGTGTGTGTGTGTATGTATGTATGTATGTATGTATGTATGTATGTATGTATGTATGTATGTATGCATGTATAAATGCATGCATGCATGCATATATGTATGTATTTAATTACGTAATTGTAATTACCTAATTGTGCTTACTGGAAAGAGCCCCAAGCTCGTAGATCCCCGTCTCCTGGTCGGGTCCATTTTCAATTTAGTGATACTTATCATTTTTGTTCTTAAAACTATGGATTGAGTAAGCATTAACTACATTCTTACACTTAAAAAGTACTTCCTTACATCCTGCAAAGAAGTTTTCTTACGAAGCTTTAAACAAAGTCCTCTAGTTCTACTGTCAACCACATCAAAATATCGATCCCTATTCACTTTGTCATAAACATGAAGGAATTTCATAACTGTCACCATATCCCCCCTCTTTGTTCTAGGTTCCAGTTATGGCAAGTCTAATTCCCTCAAAATCTCGTCATAACTGAGATTGCATATTTCTGGCACCAGTTTTGTGGCATCTTTGATCTTTTTCCAGCTTAGCTACGTGTTTTTTCAAGTATGGATTCCAAAAGGGGGCTGCATATTTAAGCTTTGCCCTCACATAGGCTACATAAATATTTCTGAACATTTCCTTGTCCATGTGCCTCAAGGCTACCCTTGCATTTGCTAAGAAACCATATGCTGCCCTTACTATGCCATTTATATGTATTTCTGGAGACAAATCTGCCAGTATGTTTACTCCTAGATCTCTGTCATTTTCTGTCTCTTGAAGTTGTACTCCAGCCACCGAGTAGTCAAGCTTGGGCCTTCTTGCACTTGTACCCATTCTCATTACCTTACATTTTGAAGTATTGAATTTCATTAGCCACTTTTCTGACCATTCGTGCAGACTATTTAGGTCTTCCTGAAGTTCTTTATCATTGTTCTCATTTCGTACTTTCTTCGCAATCTTTGCATTATCTGCAAACATATTCATAAATGAATTTACAACTCTGGTAGGTCATTTACATATACAAGGAACAAAAGTGGCCCTGAAACTGAACCCTGTGGAATTCCACTACTAACTCTTCTCCATTCAGACACTGAGTGTCTTACTCTAACCCTCTATTCCCTTCCTTCTAAGTAAGTTTTTATCCATTCCAAGACATTTCCACCTATTCTCCC
>JAXCGZ010004874.1:10000-25000 GCA_037179515.1 Halocaridina rubra | reverse complement strand
CACTTCTCCCATCAACTCTCGCATTCATCACCTTTTTCAGCAGTCTTTCACCATCCATCCTTTCCACATGGCCAAACCAGCTCAGAACATTCATATCTCCTCATGCCTGCAATTTCTACTCCTCACACCCGTTCTTGCTCTCACCACTTCATTCCTAACCCTATCCAACCGAGATACGCCAATCATACCTCCTGAGGCCGTTCATCTCAAATACATTTAGTTTCCGTCCCTCACTTACTTTCATACCCCATAACTCTTAACCATACATCACAGTTGGCACAACCACTTTCTCTTACAACACTTTCTTAACATTCATTTCCAACCCTCTATTCTTCATCACTCCTTTCAACGCACCCAACACTTTACATCCTTCATTCACTCTGTGACACACATCTGCTTCCACTCCACCATTTGCAGCTATAACCGAGCCTAAATACTTAAACCGATCAATTCCTCAAGTATCTCTCCATTCAACATAACATTCAATCCAGCACTATTCTCATTTCTTCCACATCTCATAACCTTACTCTTTCCCACATTCACTGGCAACTTCCTTCTCTCACTCACCATTCCAAATTGTGACACTAACAGACACAGTTTCTCCTCTGAATCTGCCACCAACACAGTATCATCTGCAAACAGCAACTGATTCAGCTCCCACTCGTTATCATCCCCATCTACCATTCTCAAACCTCGACCATGCACACGCTCATTCACCTCTCTTATGACTCCATCAATATACAAACTGAACAGCCATGGTGACATCACATATCCCCTTCTCAGTCCCACACTCACTGGAAACCACTCACTCACTTCATTCCCTACCCTAACACAAGCTCTACTGCATTCATACAAACTCTTCACTGCATGCAACAATTTACCATTAATTCCAAATAATCTCAAAACATTCCACATTGCCTCTCTATCAACTCTATCCTACGATTTCTCAAGATCCAAAAATGCAAAATACACTTCCTTACCCATAGCTAAATATTTCTCACATAACTGCCCAACTATAAAAATCTCAGCTGTACAACCTCTACCTCTCCTAAAACCACTCTGCACTTCCGCAATCACATTTTCTGTCTTATCTCTGTGGTGGCAAGCACAACATCAAAGAATAGCCTCAACGTATACCCTGCGTGTCGTAAAAGGTGACTAAAAGTGGACAGGGTGGGGGGACTAGGAATCCCCTCCCTTGTATCAACCTCCTGCGAGACGTTAAAGAAGAAGGGGAGTAGAGGGGAGAATAACTTCTCCCCAAACTCTAGTTTTGGGGTGTCTAAATGTGCGTGGTTGTAGTACGATAGAGAGCAAAAGATGTGAGCTTGGATATATGTTTGCTAGGAGGAGGATGGATGTATTGGCATTGTGTGAGACGAAGATAAAAGGAAAAGAAGAAGTGGCATTTGGTGATTTGACGAGTTGGGTGTCTGGGGGTAGAAAGGGGGAGAGCGAGAGAAGGAGTGGCATTATTACTGAGTGAATGGATGGTAAATCAGGTAGTGGAATGGAAAGAAGTGTCATCTAGGCTGATGTGGGTGAGGGCTAGGATAGGAAGGGAATGCTGGGCTTTTGTTAGTGCGAATGGGCCAGGATGAGAGAGAAGTGAGGAAGAGTGGGATGAATTCTGGAATGAGTTAACTAGATGTGTGGATGGTCTGAGTAGAAGAAACTATATAGTTGTGTTGGATGACATGAATGCCAGAGTGGGTGATGGAGAGATAGAAGGTGTTGTAGGAAAGTATGGGGTACCAGGTGGGAATGAGAGTGGCGAGAGACTGTTAGATGTGTGTGTGGAGCAAGAGTTGGTGATAGGTAATAGTATAAAGAAGAAGTTAATAAATAAGTATACATGGATGAGTGTAGCATATGGAAGAGTAAAAGAAAGAGCATTGATGGATTATGTGTTGGTAGCAAAGAGCATGGTTGGTAGAGTGAAAGATGTGCATGCATTCAGGGGTGTGGCTGCTGGGATGTCTGATCATTTTTGGTTGATGCAAAAGTGGTAGTAGCAAAAGAGTGGGGAAATATGGTGGGGCATGTAGAAAGTAAATAGTGAAGGTGGAAAAGCTGAAAAAGCCAGCGAAGAGACAGGAATATCAGGACAGGTTGAGAGTGGCATATGACAGGGTGAAAGAAAGAGAACTTGGCGAGTTAGGGGAGGAATGTGGGTTGATGAAAGAATGTTTTGTGGGATATGCAAGTGATGTGTGTGGAAAGAGGTTTGTTGGAGGTGGCATGAGGAGGGGCAGCGAGTGGTGGAATGAAGGGGTGAAAATGAAGGTGGAAGAGAAAAAGAGGGCTTTTGAGGAATGGCTGCAGTGTAAAAGTAGGGAGAAGTATGAAAGATATAGGGAGAAAAATGTGGAAACCAAGGGGAAGGTAGAGGAAGAGTAGAGGTTGGAAAATGTTAGGTGGGGACAGGATTTTAGTAGGTCATATGAGGAGAATAAAAAGAAGTTTTGGAAAGAAGTGAAGAGAGTAAGGATGGTTGAATCAAGGATGGAAGAGACAGTGAAAGATATGAATGGACAAGGAAAAGATGGGCAGAATATTTTGAGTGCTTGCTGAATGTTGAGGAAGATAGAGAGGTAGCTATAGTGGCAGTGTGAGGGGTACAAGGGCCAGTAAAGGGAGATGAAAATGAGAGAGATTACAAGAGAGGAGGTGAAAAGGGCATTGTATGAAGCGAACGCAGGTAAAGCACCTAGAATGGATGGTGTGAGAGCGGAGATGTTGAAAGAAGGGGGTGTGAATGCATTGGAATGGTTAGTGAGAGTGTTTGAAAATATGCTTTATGTTGTCATTGGTGCCAGTGGAATGGGTGATTGCCTGTATAGTGCCTCTATACAAAGGTAAGGGAGATGTGTATGAATGCAGTAATTTTAGGGGTATAAGTTTGTTGAGTGAGGTAGGAAAAGTGTATGGTAGGATACTGGGTAATAGGATTAGGGATAAGACAGAATATGTGATTGCGGAAGTGCAGAGTGGTTTTAGAAGAGGTAGAGGTTTTATAGATCAGATTTTTATAGTTAGGCAGTTATGTGAGAAATATTTAGCAAAGGGTAAGGATGTGTATTTTGCATTTTTGGATCTGGAGAAAGCATATGATAGAGCTGATAAAGAGGATATATGGATTGTTTTGAGATTATATGGAATTAATGGTAAATTGTTGCATGCAGTGAAGAGTTTATATGAGGGCAGTAGAGCTTGTGTTAGGGTAGGGAATGAAGTGAGTGAGTGGTTTCCAGTGGGTGTGGGACTGAGACAGGGATGTGTGATGTCACTATGGCTGCTCAATTTGTATATGGATGGAGTTGTAAGAGAGGTGAATGAGCGTGTGTGTGGTCGAGGTTTGAGAATGGTAGATGGGGATGATAACAAGTGGGAGTTGAATCAGTTGCTGTTTGCAGATGATACTGTGCTGGTGGCAGATTCAGAGGAAAAGCTGTGTCAGTTAGTGTCATAATTTGGAATGGTGTGAGAGAGAAGGAAGTTGCGAGTGAATGTGGGAAAGAGTAAGGTTATGAGGTGTACAAGAAATGAGGATGGTGCTGGTTTGAATGTCATGTTGAATGGAGAGACACTTGAGGAGGTTAATCAGTATAAGTATTTAGGCTCAGTTATAGCTGCAAATGGTGGAGTGGAAGCAGATGTGTGTCACAGAGTGAATAAAGTTTGTAAAGTGTTGGGTGCATTGAAAGGAGTGGTGAAGAATAGAGGGTTGGAAATGAATGTTAAGAAAGTTTTGTTTGAGGAAGTGGTTGTGCCAACTGTGATGTATGGATCAGAGTTATGGGGGTATGAAATTAAGTGAGAGACGGACACTGAAGTGGTGAGAGCAAGAACGGGTGTGAGAAGAGAAATTGCAGGCAGAGTAGATATGAATATTCTGAGATGGTTTGGCCATGTGGAAAGGATGGATGATGAAAGACCGCTGAAAAAGGTGATGAATGCGAGAGTTGATGGGAGAAATGCTAGAGGGAGGCCTAGGTTTGGATGGATGGATGGAGTAAGGAGAGCCCTGAATGATATGAGGATGGATGTGAGGGAAGCAAGCGAGTGTGCTAGGAATAGGAATGAGTGGCGAGCGATTGTAACGCAGTTCTGATGGGCATCTGTTGTTACCACGGGCTGCTTCTTACAGAGGTATTCCTGTGGTAGGGGCAGTAGGAGGAGTTGGCAGTTTTGAAGCGACACAGTTTGTGGAAGAGCCTTGAGGATGGGCTGTGGCACTCCAGCAGTGCCATCTGAACGGTCACTAGCTCCCTCGTCATTGACCATAGAGTAAAGTAATCCCCTTATTGTTTTCCTTTCTTGATGTCGGCTACCCCCCAATTAAAGGGGGAAACAGCCAAGGTAGATAGATAGATCCCTAATCCTATTCACCAGTATCCTACCATACAGTTTTCCTACCACACTCAACAAACTTATACCCCTAAAATTACTGCATTCATACACATCTCCCTTACCTTTGTATAGGGGCACTATACAAGCAATCACCCATTCCACTGGCACCATTGACAACATAAAGCATATATTAAATACTCTCACTAGCCATTCCAATGCAGTCAAACCCCCTTCTTTCAACATCTCCACTCTCACACCATCCATTCTAGGTGCTTTACCTGCTTTCGCTTCATACATTGCCCTTTTAACCTTCTCTATTGTAATCTCTCTTTCAATTTCATCTCCCATTACTGGCAATTGAACACCCCCCACCCACTGCCTCTATAGCTGCCTCTCTATCTTCCTCAACATTCAGCAAGCACTCAAAATATTCTGCCTATCTTTTCCTTGTATTGTTCCCTCTTAACATTTGCCCATTCACATCTTTCCTCGATCCACCCTTCCATACTCTCTTCACTTCTCTACAAAGTTTCTTTTTATTCTCCTCATATGACCTAATAAAATCCTGTCCCCACCTGACATTTGCCAACCTCTTCCCTTCCTCTACCTTCCGCTTGGTTTCCACATTTTTCTACCTATATCTTTCATACTTCTCCCTACTTTTACACTGCAGCCATTCCTCAAAAGCCCTCTTTTTCTCCTCCACCTTCATTTTCACCCTTCATTCCAGCAATCGCTGCCCCTCCTCATGCCACTTCCAACAAACCTCTTTCTACACACATCACTTGCATGTCCCACAAAACATTCTTTCATCAACCCTCATTCCACCTCTAACTCCCCAACTTCTATTTCTCTCACCCTCTCGTATGCTACTTTCAACCTGTCCTGATATTCCTGTCTTCTCTGGCTTTTTCAGCTCTTCCACCTTCACTATTTCCTTTCTACATCCCCCCACTCTATTTCCCCACTCTTTTGCTACTATCACTTTTGCTTCAACCAAAATATGATCAGACATCCCAGCAGCCACAACCATAAATGCATGCACATCTTTCACTCTACCAATCATGCTCTTTGCTACCAACACATATCCATCAATGCTCTTTCTTTCACTATTCCATTTGCCAGTCTCATCTATGTATACTTATTTATTAACTTCGTTTTGAAGAAACTATTACTTATCACCAACTCTTGCTTCAAACACATATTTAACAGTCTCTCGCCACTCTCATTCCCACCTGGTACCCCATACTTCCCTACAACACCTTCTACCTCTCCATCAACCACTCTGGCATTCAAGTCACTCAACACAACTACATAGTTTCTACTACTCAGACCATCCACACACCTAGTTAACTCATTCCAGAATTCATTCTGCTCTTCCTCACTTCCCTCACATCCTGGCCCATACGCACAAACAAAACCCAACATTCCTTACCTATCCTAACCCTCACCCACATCAGCCGAGATGACACTTCTTTCCATTCCACCCCTCTACTCCCCTTCTTCTTTGACATCTCGCAGGAGGTTAATACAAGGGGGGGGGATTCCTAGTCCCCTCGCCCCGTCCACATTTGGTCGCCTCTGTCGACATGCATGGAATACGTTGGGGATATTCTTTGATGCTGTGCCCGCCATATATATATATATATATATATATATATATATATATATATATATATATATATATATATATATATATATATATATACATATATATATATATATATATATATATATATATATATATATATATATATATATATATTTATATATATATATATATATATATATATATATATATATATATATATATATATATATATATATATATATATATATATATATATATATATATATATATATATATATATATATATATATATATATATATATATATATATATATATATATATATATATATATATATATATATATATATATATATATATATATATATATATATATATATATATATATATATATATACATATATATATATATATATATATATATATATATATATATATATATATATATATATATATATATATATATATATATATATATATATATATATATATATATATATATATATATATATATATATATATAAAGAGAGATAGTGAAATAATTAGATAGATAGATAGATAGATAGATAGATAGATAGATAGATAGATAGAGAGAGAGAGAGAGAGAGAGAGAGAGAGAGAGAGAGAGAGAGAGAGAAAAAAAATTATTTTGTATGACTGAAGGAATAGAGATTGAAATGTAATCATATTTATGAGTCACCATCCAAAAGCATTCACTATTAACGAAAACGGATGAGTGTTGGGCTCTACTGTGGGGTAACCCGAACATACTTAAAATTAATAGAGTCGTGAAACAAAATAAAAAGCTAGGATAGGTCTAACATGCTACTGGTAGATAATACCATTGCTAAAGTAACGCAAGCCATTGGTCCATGAATGTTGGCTCTTCGGAGTGAGAGACATTGAAGTACACTTCACTAATAAAAAAAAAATGTTTTTTTCTTTTGCTTAATTATATCAAGAGTCTCAAAGTTAAGTGAAATTCTCCTAGCTACAACTTTCTGCCACATTAGATATGAAGGTTTCAAAGTTTCTCTTGTTTTAAGAGGACATAAGCTCACTCGGTTGAGTACTTAAAGAGGATTTTGAAGTTTAAAGAGGACATTCGTTCTCTCTCTCTCTCTCTCTCTCTCTCTCTCTCTCTCTCTCTCTCTCTCTCTCTCTCTCTCTCTCTCTCTCTCTCTCTCTCTCTCTCTCTCTCTCTCTCTCCACGATTAATATCTAAAATCTTAATATTTTTAAAGTTTATAATAAATAAAAATTTAATGTCATCAAAACTTTATAACTTAAAACAAGCAAAGAAATGCAAATATTATTAAAAAATAAAGAAAAATATTTCATGCACACATACATACACAAAAAAGAAAAATACAAACAAACGCAGACACACACACACACACACACACACACACACACACACACACACACACACACACACACACACACACACACACATACACGCATACATGTGTAAACAAACACACACACACACACACACACACGTGTATATATATATATATATATATATATATATATATATATATATATATATATATATATATATATATATATATATATATATATATATATATATATATATATATATGTATATATATATATATATATATATATATATATATATATATATATATATATATATATATATATATATATATATATATATATATATATATATGTACGTGTGTGTGTGTGTGTGAGTGTGCGTGTGTGTGTGTGTGTGTGTGTGTGTGTGTGTGTGTGTGTGTGTGTGTGTGTGTGTGTGTGTGTGTGTGTGTGTGTGTTTGATTATTAAATCATCAATTCAGAATTCTGTACTTGTTCTATTTAGTCAGTAGCCCTGCTAAGATACAAACCTTTTTCAGTGGTTAGCTGGTTGTTGGGCTGATAAAAGAGAGGAAAGACTGCATGGGCCTCCGAACTGAATATTATACCAAGAGAAGGATAACCTTACCCATTTGGCGGCCACTAACCGGTTTTTACCTGTCAGATGGTTGCTGATTCTGTAACTGCTTGCTGGGTGCTGTGAGATGGTGTTGCCGGCTGTTGCGCTTTGTAGACAGAAGGGAGAACTCTTTCCCTGTTGAATTGCCCAAGACCGGAAGGCTGCAGCCCCCTCAACTTCCTGCTGCATATATAGCTCAGGGTGGATGTCTAAAGTACAGGCGAATTCCTGCAAACAAGGTGAACTCCCAACCACACATGGGACATACAGAGGGAGACTTGGCCATAGTCTGAGGACCAACTGGGTCTTCACCGATACGTTCCCTCGCCTGACTTGGATGTGGGGACATGTGGCGAGGATCGCATTATTGCCGGGCTGCCCCTGGGAAAGGGGAATGAAACCTTCCTCCAGTACATCATCCTCAGCATTACTGGAGGGGAGAGTAATCCCCCTGTAACCTGCTAAGTTTACTGGCATAGCGTGCTATGCCAGTGTATCCAGTATAGCAAGCATCATGCAATTCATCAGTATATAACTGGAACAGCCTAAATACCACTAAGTTGGCTTGGTATTCCAAATTAAGATATCCTGAAGTTAGTACAAAAGGAAACACTAAGTTATTTAACTTTAGATTTAAATGCAATATGCCAATCTAAGAGATAAAAAAGACGAAACTTCTGTGATATCCTATTAAATATATTAATTAGTAACAACCACAAATTTTTTCGGGGCTCACTTTTAGAATAAAAAAAACCTTACCTAACACTAACATAAATTCGAAATATAATTTACTCCAATTTGCATATCAAAACTTTTTTAGCGTAGCTGACAAAGGCAACTGGGGACTCCAAACATTAGAGGCAATAAGACTCATAAAAGAGGAACTCAAGGAGACACTGAATAAAACATATTACTAAAACAGAAAGAGACTGATCATGCAAATGCAAGATAAAGAGAAGAACCCAAAGAAATGTTAGAGTGGTATAGAGAGGTTGATGGAAATTAATGAAAGTAGCAAACCAAGACAAACGGAAGATATTAATTACACTACTTTTACATTTGTAAGTCAGTAAATGTAAAAGTAGTGTAATTTATTTCTTCACCATGGCTGTAAATACATACCTTCCATACTATTCCATTAGTGACGATGAACTTATAAGGCTAACAAACAATGACAAAGTACTTTCAAATTACTTATGTATCAATGAGCTTGATCAGATGATATTTAACCCACTTGATCTAGAAAATGGAATAGATTTGTTTTTGAATAATATGAGAAACGCAACCAACACTTTTTCAATTTATATATACTTAAATGAACTTTATTCAAATTTAAATAAATCTTATGCATTTTTGGTTTTGTGTATGAACATTAGAAGTCTTGCAAATACTCTTCAAATATTTGTTGATCAATGTTTAACAGAAAATAATATATGTGATGTAATGGGTTTTTCGGAGACTAGGCTGGTTAATGATATTGAATCATTGTATAATATAACAGGGTATAATATGTACACTCAGAACAGAGACAGGAAAGGTGGAGGTGTATGTATGTATGTAGCAAATAAGTATAGCTCGAGTGTTATAAAGGAGTGCAGTATGATGGAACGATTCATTGAATGTGTTGGTGTACAGGTACATAACAGTAAGGAAAATTGCTTCTTTGCATCTGTATATAGACCACCGAAGAGGAACATGCCTGAATTCCTTGGAGCTTTACTGAAAGTATTTGATTTTGCAGCAAGAAAAAAGTACAAAACTATTCATTTATTCGGTGATTGGAACTTAGATTTGTTTAAAATAAGTGATCAAAGAGTAACTGACTTTATAAACATAATGTATTCACATGGCTGCTTTCCACTAACTACTAAACCTACGAGAGTAACTGAAAATAGTGCATCTCTAATCGATCATATCTGGACCACAAATCTTAAAGACAACATAAGCAATTACATAGTGTACACCGATATAACAGACCATTTCGCAATATATTCCCAGTTTAAAAAAGAACATAAATTTGATGCATATGTAGAAAAAAGTCATCACTCTGATGATAACATAGCTAAATTTACTAGAGATATATCACATGAAAAATGACAACATATCATAGACCTAAATAATGCAAATGAAGCTTTTAATAAATTTTACTGTACATTTAGAGATAAATTTCTAGACTGCTTTCCTCTAAGAAAATCGACTGTAAATAATAAAAACAACAGATGCCCACATATAACTGCAGGATTAAAAATAGTATCAAAGAAAAACACCGATTAGAAAGGCTTGCATCAAAATGGCCTTTGTCTTTTGGAAGCAGATATAAAGCTTACAGGAACAAATTAGTAACACTACTTCGAGCTGCAAAAAATTGATATTTTCAGGATAAGCTTAAGAAGGAACAAGGAAACAGCAAGTCTACCTGGAATACTATAAACAGCCTAATGGGACGAAAACAAATTAATCATTCAAAGATTATCAAATTAAAAAATGATAATGACCACACTGCTAATATCTTTAATAATCATTCCTTAACTATAGCACAATCAACACAGGAACAACAAAATGTGCAACAAAACTCACACCGACAGTTTCTTAATAATCAACCAGACTTTTCGTTTTACTTGTATCCTGTAACAAGGGAGGCAGTCACTAAATATATAAAAACCTTAAAACCAAATACAGCGTCGGGATATAATGAAATTCCATCAAAACTACTCCAGGTCACTGCCCATTACATTGGTACCCGACTTACTCACATAATCAGTCTATGCTTTCAGCAAGGATGTTTTCCAGACAAACTAAAAAGTGCTAAAGTAATATCTATATTTAAGTCAGACACTGAAGATGATGAAAATAACTAGACCTATATCAATCTTACCGTCCTTAAGTAAAGTGTTTGAAAAAGCGATTGTTCACAGACTTAAAGAATTCCTTGAAAAGTTCAACCTATTATCTGAAAATCAATACGGATTCCGTAATAATTAGACCACTGAAAAAGCAATAATGAACTTTACAAATGATGTTTATCAAAATTTGGAAAATAAAAACTTTGTTTCAGGGGTTTTCATAGACTTGTCAAAAGCATTTGACTCATTAGACCATGATATACTAATAGAAAAACTAAATTGTGTGGGGATTAGGGGAACACCATTACAGGTATTTAAGAGCTACTTGAAAAATAGAAAACAAGCCGTATATTGTAATGGGAAAGCATCTTTGTTGCAAACTATTGAGAGGAGAGTACCACAGGAATCAATACTGGGCCCACTGTTATTTTTAGTTTATATACATGATATTTCCAATGGCAGTAATAAATTCAAATATATTCTTTATGCAGATGACACCAACCTTCTCTTGCATGATAATAACCTTGACCACCTGCATTTTGTTTTAAATAGTGAATTAGAAAAAAATAACAACTGGGTCTCTTTTAATAAATTAAAACTAAATGTTTCCAAAACTTACTATATCTTATTTCAAAATAAATCTGTAGTACACAATATTGGTCAAGTTAATATGAATGGGTATGAAGTTTAAAGAGTTGCTTGTAAGAAATTTTTTTGGAGTAATTATTGATGAAAATTTAAGTTGGAATTATCATATTCAATCTGTCTGCTAAAAACTGTCCAAGACGTGTGGAATTTTGTATAACATTCACCATAACCTAACAAATGAGGCCTTAAAAAGCATTTACTATTCCCTGTGTTATCCTCATATTATATACTGTTTGTCCATCTGGGGTTGTACTTGGCCGTCAATTGTAAGGGATGTATTTGTAAGTCAGAAAAGACAGATCAGAACTATTACATATAGTGGAAAATATGACTCATCTTCCACTTTATTCAAAGAGCTAAACTTGCTTAAATTTAATTACTTGATACAATATCTCTGTCTTATTATTATACATAGTGATGTTAATGATAACAGAAAATTATTTAGATTTATTCAACACAACCATGGAACCAGAGGTAACAATATAAATTTGATATATCTACAGCCGAGAACAACCTTGTACAAATTTTCTATTCATTGTTTTGGCCCAAAATGTTGGAATGCATTACCAGAAGATTTAAAAACAATAACTGGCATAACTTTATTTAAAAAGAAACTCAAACAGCATTTATTTACTAGGCAAAATCAAGCAGCTGTTGAATAATAATTAATACATTATTGGTGCATCATTATGTCCAGGTTAAGGTCAGGCTACTGTTTTGTTTCATTACAAGATAAGTATGAGATTGCTATATTGGAGCCTTTGTTAACTATTGATGTCATACTTTAAATTATGCGAAATGTATATTAAACTACCTGCCAAGGAGCTCTTGCTCAGCAGGCTAGTGCCTCTGAATATAATGTACATATTTATTCCTGTATGTATACTGAATATTTGGCAATAAAATCTTTGACTATGACCACGAAACAATTATATACTAGAAGAGTGAAATAGGATATAAATGAAGATGAAATCAGAAGCTATGATAGAATCTATGAAAAGAGTCAATGACTTCCTTTTAGAGAAAGAAGACTTAACAAAACCAAATACCAAGCTGTTGAATGGAATTGATTAACAACTTGGAACAATTTTAATATAAAGAACTCAAAAAACAAGGCACCTAAAATTTCATGAACAAATATGCAAATCATAAGTCAGTTAGCAAATATATGAAACCAATAAGCTATTAAACGTCATTAATTTATGCCAAACAGCTTAGCACTACCCAAAGTAATTTAAAACATCGCTAATGATTCCTATTCCCAAGCCTGGTAAATCAGATACTTGAGCTGAGTATTATATACCAGTTTCTATCTTGGAAGTGCCAGATGAGATGTCTGAAATATTCAATACAGAATAGAGTATTTGAATATCTGGAAGTAAATATTTCTTAAGAAAATTTACATGGCTTCCGGAGAGGTAAGGGTACTCTTACTGACATTGCCTACCTCCATGGAAAATTTATCAATATCTCAAAAACAGAGGAGGAAGTACCATGTTCTTACCAATGTATCTTCTGCTAATGATAAATTATGGAGGGACACCCCCAAATTCTAAATCATGGAACTCTAATTACCTAAATAGAAAAAAAATTGCCAATTGACTTGGTTAAGGAAGGGGCAGCTCAAATAAAAATCCACGAGTATGAAAAGGACCGTCATTTCAACTCAGGACAGGTGTGCTACAGGATTCAAACTTGAGCCCTGTCCTGTCTATACCAAAGAATTTTCTAATTCTGAATCCGGGAGTACCACCATCATTTTCGGTGACAACATCATCCAAATCATGACTGGTCACAATCAAAATTATCTAGCACGAAAGACACTGCGTGAAGTAGTGAAAATAAATTAATATAAAAATGAAAAAAAAAAAACAATATCAGTAAGTTTCAGCTTCTCTCCATCTCCTCCCCAAACCTAACGGACATAATAGCAGATAAAAAAAAATTCAAACAGCACAAAGACTGGGACTAACCTTAAACAGATCAGGAATAGCAATGCACCTCAACAGCAAAATATCCCAATGTAAGAAAATGAACTAAGAAAAAAATAAACTACTGAATATAAAAAAATAAACTCTTTATAAACTCTTTATATATTAAACCAATAATAGTATATTGTTTTTATGGTTGTGACACCAGGACGGGCCAACCAAAAAAAAAAATAATAATCTACCCTCATAGGGCCTGGGCACGAATAAAGCATAATGGAAAACAGAGATGGGAGTATTGTGCTGGTCAGATGTGAAGGGATAATAAGACATGTGTAACGAATATCCAAGAATATTCGGAGTTGATGTATGCTTAGCAAGACAACCGTTACTGAAGGAAATCTTAACATCAATCGGTCCTGGACAGTCTGATTAAAGTCCACAAGACCCTTCAACTGTAGTATCGCAACAGGCAGCTGTGGCCATGGGCCAACCTACTATCCTCCCATACCGCTGAGTCTGCTATCAAAAACAAATAATCAAAAACTCCAAGCCAGTTAGAAAAAGAATTTAAGAAGAATACTCTTAGAGAATACTCTTAGAGAATGGAGAAAATCCACAAAGAGCTGAATATTAATCCATTACATATCTATATACAACAACTCTCTGAAAAACAAAAGGAAAAATGGATACCTGTTTCCCTGAACTAATTGACGAAACTAATAATTTAAATATAATCAACACTATTGACCATGAATGGTGGAAAAGAATTTCCCACTTATCATGGGCATTCCGCCTGAACTTAGTCATGTAGAGTCATGTCACTACCGAGACTAAATTTGTAAATATGTTTATAGGTGTGAATGCAGGCTGGGAAAACAAATTGAAATAATAAAATTCATTCAGATATGTTTCTTCTACTGAATTTGTATTCCAAAAATCTCCCAAAACTAAAGCAAATTAGGTCTTTGAGGGTAAACTTCCCTTTTCTCTAAAAGCAAGCTATTCTCTAATGCATTCCAGAAGCGACTATGTGTTTGTATATAAGTTAATACATATAATATGTATATGTTGGAGTGAGTTTGCCTTCTTTTGAATGAGATTTAATTAATTGGAGCAGCATTAATAACGTTTATCTATTAATTACAACTTCTCATATGTACATATCATTTTATATTGATCTTTTGCATTGACTGAACTCTTTTTTCAAAGAACTATCAAAAGGAAAGCAAGCAAGGTTCTACAAGGAACTTCTATGCTTTGCCTTCATTTTCTCAAACTCTGACCCACTCTTTTCTCATTGCAATAAAAGAGTTGATGGGTTAGTATGTTATTATTTTTCATATATCATTACATTTAATATATTTATGGGAATTTTGTTTAAAGCAAGCAACAGAGCTATTTGATTAGCAATATGTATTTCAAACAGCATTTTCAAACAACTAATGATGGCAGGAGCTGGGCAAGAAATCAAATCTTTTAACATTAATAAGCCTAGCAACGCCAACAATAGGCAATTGCAAGCAAAAACCTAGCAGGACGGACTGCCATTCTCTGTCAATCTCTTCCTTTACTTCATATTGGTGATTTACCCACCAATTCCTACCCATCCCATCCACCGTCTTCAGTGATGTCATAATAAAAAGGACTATGGGAGTGGTCTAGATGTCATCAGT
>JAXCGZ010004873.1:20000-27300 GCA_037179515.1 Halocaridina rubra | reverse complement strand
GTGAAAATGAAATAGAACCCCCAATTTTTTAGATGAAGGTTTAGAAATTTTTAATATGTGATTCCTCCAAGACAAAGTAGAGGCTATATGGATTTCTAATATGTTGATAGAATTAAGAGAATAAATTTCGTTCATTTCGAAGATAATAGGGCTATCAGAAGGAGAAGATGATGAAGAGATTGCCAGAAACTGTGTCTTGGAGGCATGGAATTTAACTAAATTTTTAATGCAACACTCAGATGCCCTCTGCAAATCGGAGTTGAGAGTAGAAGAAAGAGTGATGCTAGATTGATTATGAGTAGCAATTCAAGGTTGTGAAGAAATGGCAGTGGAAATGTGAAGAGTAGAATCATCAGCAAAGGCCTGAAGAAGAGAGGAAGATGAGGATTGCAGATCATTGATGAAGAGAAGGAACAGTGTTATTGAAAAATCAGAGCCCTGTGGAACACCACTGGTAATAGAGAATGGGCTAGATGTCGCACCATCAACTACTATAGATATAAAACGGTCAGAAAGAAAACTGGATATCAGAGAACAAAGAGAATGGGTAAAGTCATAGGCAGGAAGTTTGGCCAACACAGCCATGTGCCAGACTCTGTCAAAAGCCTTAGAGATATGAAGGGCGATGACAAAGTATTCCCCATAGTTCCTCAGAGAAGATGACCATACATGAGCAAGATAGGACAGGTGCACTGGATAGATAAGCAAAAGTCTGCAAAGGTTTATAAGTGTGTCTGTATTATATTAAATGTTCGTGGTTGTGGTGCAAGTGAAAGTAATAAGGAGGAGATAGGGAGTTTGCATTTGGATAGAGAGATGGATATGCTTACAATAAGTGAAAATAAGATAAATGGAATTGTTGAGGTGACGTTTGGGAGTGAGGTAGGTAGGTGTCTGGAGATGAGATGGGGCGTGGAAGAGAGGGAGCGGCTCTGTTGTTAAGTAAATAGAAAAATAAGTGCATGATGGAATGGAAGGGGGTATCATCTCGAATAATAGTGGCGAAAATGAGATTAGGATTCTAGGTTTGGGGACTTGTGAGTGCATATGCCCTGGCAGTGAAAGAATTGATGAAGAAAGAGAAGAATTTTGAGGGAAATTGAATGAGAGCATGGAAGACTTGGGAATAAATGTGAATGTGGTGTTAGTGGGAGATTTGAATACTAGAATAAGCAATGAACCAGAGGAAGGAGTAATTGGGAAGTGTGGAGTGCCTGGTAGGATTGAGTTTGGAGAAAAAATTATGGAAATTGTACTGAGAGAGTGAATTGGGGATTGCCAATAGTGTATTTATAAAGAAGGATATGCGCAAGTGTATGTGTGTCAGAATAAATAATGGAAGAGTAGTTGACAGATCATTAATGTATCATGTTGTGGTGGACCGGAGGATGATTGGAAGAGTATTGGATGTGAATGTACCGAGAGGAGCTAGCGTTGGAATATTTGATCATTATTTAATGGAAAGTAGAGAAAGAGAGAGAGAGAGAGAGAGAGAGAGAGAGAGAGAGAGAGAGAGAGAGAGAGAGAGAGAGAGAGAGAGAGAGAGAGAGAGGAGAGAGAGAGAGAGAGAGAGAGAGAGAGAGAGAGAGAAGGGATAAAAGTGGGGAAAGTGAAGAAGCTAAAGTAGAAGAGACCTGCCAAGAGTAAGAAAACTGAATAAGAAAGAGAAAGACTGTTAACAAAAAAGCTAGTCCGAAGAATATGTGGAATGTAGCAAAAGAGAAAGTGGCGGATGAGGTGGAAGAAAAATTGGGTTGTTTCAAGAGGAAGGTTTGAAGTGTAGAGAGGCATAGTGTTTGGAAGGAGACTAATAAGTGAAAGTAAAATTGAATTTAGTGATTTGTAGAATAAGCAAGTGAGTGCATTAGTGGTTGAAAAGAAGCAGGCATTTGAGATATGCTTGCAGATAGGTAAAGTAGAAGCACATGAAAGGAATAGTGCAAAGAGGAGGCTAGCAAAGCGTTTTGTAAGGGAGGCAAATAGAGAAGAGGATGTAAGATGAGGTAGTGGCTTGTCTGCGAATATTGAGAGGATTAAAAAAAAAGTTTAGGAAGGAAGTGAAAAGAGTGTAAAAAGGCGAGTCTGGTAGGGAGGAGAGGTTGAAGGGAGCAGATGGGCAATTGCTAGTAGAAGAAATAAAGGTGACACAGAGATGGGCCGAGTATTTCAAGGAACCCTTGAATGAGCTAGATGATAGAGAGACAGAGATTGTGGCTGTGGGAAAAGAATGGAGAGTTCCAATGTTGGATGATGAGAATGAAAGAGGAATAACAAAAGTGGAGGTACATACGGTATTGAGAGTAATGGAAGAAAGTTTAGCACCAGGAATAAATGTGTGTCATGTAGAATGCTTGTCAAAAGGCAGTAAGGCATTAGTAGAATGAATAGTTAAAATGTTGTGTGTTTTAGGAAAAGGAAGGTCCTAATTGATTGGAGGAGTACATGTGCAGTTTCACTTTAAAAAGGCAAAGGAGATAAGTATAAATGTAGTAGCTGTAGGGGAGTTAGTTTGTTGAGTGCAGTTTGTAAGATATAAGGAAGAGTGTTATTCAAGGGGATTCGGAAGGGATCTGAGATACTGACTGGGGAAGAACAGTAAGGATTCAGGAGAGGAAGAGGATGTGTGGATCAGGTGTTTGTGGTAAGACAGGTATGTGAGAAGTTCTTAGAGAAAGGTAAGGACACTTTTGGGTATTCTATGGGCTTAGAGGAAATATATAGGGATTGATGGAGAGGTGTTGTGGAGTGTGTTGCGACTGTGTGGAATAAGTGGAAGTTTGTTGAATGCTGTGTAGTTTTATATATGAATAGTAGAGCATATGTTAGAGTTGGGAATGGTAGGAGTGGTTGTTTTAAGGTGAATGTAGGGTTACGTCAAGGTTATGTAATCTTGCCGTGTTGATTATTGTGTGCATGGATGGATTGGGAAGGGGAGTAAATGAAAGAGTATTAGACAAAGCCTTGGCATTAGTGGTAGGTAATGGAATGCTGTGGAAATTAAATCAGTGTTAATTTGCGGATGACACAGAAATAGTGGCTGATACTATGAATAAACTAATTCATTTTGTGAGAATTCGTTAGGGTGTGAAGTTGCACATGAGTATTGGTAAAAGAAATTCTTGAGATTCACGGGGAGTATTAATGTTGCCAGACTGACTGTAGGAATGGAATGGGGAGTTTCTTGAAGAAGTTGAGACTTTAAGTATCTGGGGTCATATGTATCAAGGAATGGACAAGTGGTTGAGGAGGTAAATCATAGAGTGAAGGAAGTGAACAAATGTCTAGGTCGGTTGAAAAGTGTGATGAAAAATAAGTATTTGCGAATGATTGAAAAGAAAAGGATATATGAAGGTGTTATTGTGCCAACAGCATTGTATGGAGCAGAAACTTAGAATGCAAGAGAGGATGAGAAGTAGTTTAATGTAAAAGAGATGTGGTGTTTAAGAAGTATGTTTGGTGTGTATAGAATATACTGAGTAAGAAAAGAGGAGACCAGACAGAGAACGGGTGTTGAGAGAAATCTGCTGGGTAGGTAAAATCAGATTGTACTGAGTTGGCTTGGACACATGGAAAGAATGAGTGATGAAAGAACAACAAGAGAGTGTGAAGTGCAGAAGTCGCTAGAGTTAGGCAAACGGGAAAGCCTTGAACGAGATTGATGGATGACATGAAAAAGTATTGGATGCACGCACAATATCAGTGGAGCAAGAAAGAGAGCATGCAAGGGATAGGAATGAGTGGAGGAAGATTGCGAATAGGTAACATTTGCCAAAGGGATTTGTCCCAACTGCTAGCTCAGTGAACTGTGATGGATGGTTGTGAGGAGAGTTACCATGTGATGATGTGGTGAGGGTGAACCGGCTACAGCTGTCTGGTTTCACTGTAGATCGTCCTTGTTCGTTTACTTTCTGGGTGATCCAAGGAAGGTGGTAAGGGATAAAATGTGACAACTTTTTATTCTCAAGGAGCTAAGAGGAGTAGTTGAGATATGTGTGGATTGTAGTGAATGCGTATTTTTTGGCTTGGTCACCTCCCTTGTAATGGAGAATGGGGATGTGGTTATGTATATTAAATATTATGTTGTGTTTGTCATCTCTATCTATCTACCTTGGCTGTTTCCCCCTTTTAACTGGGGGGTAGCCGACATCAAAAAGATAAAACAATAAGAGGATTACTTTTCTCTTTGGGCAATGACGAGGGAGCTAGCGACCATTCAGATGGCACTGCTGGAGTGCCACAGCCCATCCTACCGGCTTTTCCACAACCTGTTTCGCTTCACATTTGCCAACTCCCCTACTTCCTCTACCACAGGGCTACCTCTGTAAGATGAAGCCTCGTAGTTAACAGCAGATTCCCATCAGAGCTGCGTCACAATTGCTCACCACTCATTCCTATTCCTAGCACGCTCACATGCTTCCCTCACATCCATCCTCCTATTATTCAGGGCTCTCCTTACTCCACCCATCCACCCAAACCTAGGCCTCCCTCTAGCATTTCTCCCATCAACTCTCACTCATTACCTTTTTCAGCAGTCTTTCATCATCCATCCTTTCCACATGGCCAAACCATCTCAGAACATTCATATCTACTCTTGCTGCAATTTCTCTCCTCACACCCGTTCTTGCTCTCACCACTTCATTCTTAACCCTATCCAACCGAGATACGCCAATCATACTCCTCAGCCATTTCATCTGAAACACATTTAGCTTCACCTCTCACTAACTTTCATACCCCCATAACTCTGATCCATACATCACAGTTGGCACAACCACTTTCTCAAACAAAACTTTCATAACCTTCATTTCAAACCCTCTATTCTTCATCACTCCTTTCAACGCACCCAATACTTTGCATCCTTCATGCACTCTGTGACACACATCTGCTTCCACTCCACCATTTGCGCCTATAACCGAGCCTAAATACTTAAACTGATCAAGTTCCTCAAGTGTCTCTCCATTCTACATAACATTCAATCCACCACCATCCTCTTTTCTTGTACACCTCAAAACCTTACTTTAACCCACATTCACTTGCAGCTTCCCTCTTTCACACACCATTCCAAATTCTGACACTAACTGACACAGCTTCTCCTCTGAATCTGCCACCACCACAGTATCATCTGCAAACAGCAAATGATTCAGCTCCCACTCGTTATCATCCCCATCTACCATTTTCAAACCTCGACAATACACTCGCTCATTCACCTCTCTTACGACTTCATCAATATACAAATTGAACAGCCATGGTGACATCACACATCCCTGTCTCAGTCCCACACTCACTGTAAACACTCACTCACTTCATTCCCTACCCTAACATAAGATCTACTGCCCTCATACAAACTCTTCACTGCATGCAACAATTTATCTTTAATTCCATATAATCTCAAAACATTGCACATTGCCTCTCTTTCAACTCTATCATAAACTTTCTCCAGATCAAAAAATTTAAAATACACATCCTTACCCTTTGCTAAATATTTCTCACATAACAGCCTAACTATAAAAATCTGATCTATACAACCTCTACCTCCCCTAAAACCACACTGCACTTCCGCGATCACATTTTCTGTCTTATCCATAATCCTATTAACCAGTATCCTACTATACACTTTTCCTACCACACTCAACAAACTTATGCCCCTAAAATTACTGCATTCATACACATCTCCCTTCCCTTTGTATAGGGTCACTATACAAGCAATCACCCATTCCACTGACACCATTGACAACATAAAGCATATAATAAACACTCTCACTAACCATTCCATTGCAGTCACACCCCCTTCTTTCAACATCTCCGCTCTCACATCATCCATTCCAGGTGCTTTATCTGCTTTTGCTTCATACAATGCCCTTTTCACCTCCTCTCTTGTAATCTCTCTCTCATTTTCATCTTCCATCACTGGCACTTGAACACCCCCCACTGCCACTATAGCTGCCTCTCTATCTTCCTCAACATTCGCTTCTATAGAAATGGCACTATTATATATATGTTAGTTACCATGAAATACAGTTTTTAAAAGCAGGTTTCTTTATAATCTATCTATTCTCTTAAAATAACCATAATCACATATGGAATTGGTATGGCAGAGTCGAAGCACACAGCCAGCAAAAATATGATGGTTTCTTTTCACAAACATACTACCAGACTCATCTCGTTAACACCCAGTTATCCACAACTTCTCACTTTGATACACCAAATTACGAAGGTTTTGTCTGATGTTTCATTACCATAATTCCCATGTAAACTTTGCCTATTTGCGAAATAAATATATGGAGGGAGATTCCGGTTCCCTCTTCCAGCTCCAAAACGTTGACAGGAAAAATAAACAGTAGATATTTAAAATTCTCATTGTAATTTCTGAATCTGCGATCTATGTATTGAGATATCAACAAACAGCTATGCCACTCCTTGGGAAGATTTCAAAACTATCCTCTGCCAATATCTTATGAATATTGAATTTTCAAAGGGATCTCCAGCACCATCTTGTTAAAGTAATCTTATTACACTGTGTCCAGAATTTTGCACTTAGTGCTAGTATCATTCTCATAACTCATTATTATGGCAGGAAAATTATTCCCATAATACTCATTGACGATTACTGTTACAGATATATAGTAACGAAAATAAAGAAAAAAATATTCAAGACATGAGTAACGTACTTTTTTCAGTATAAAGCCTATAAAATTTCGATAGTGGTTGGCTGTATAATTCAATATCTACCAGTTATACAAATGGCTACTCAGTGATCACACCTTCCTTTACTTATTTTTTATTTTTTTTATTAGTGTGACACCGGGACTGGCAATTAAATCGCTTGCATCTGGCAAGGACACCAAGAATGTATTAAGACAAAGTGGAATTTATGATTAAATATCTACTTTGGGAGCAATTACAGTTTATTCTTGCCCTGATAAGTTTTTAAAGATGATGATAATAGATTTAAAAAACTCTTGAAAGAGAAAAATAGTTGCTTGAGAATAATTTCAAAGAAAAAAATATGCAAGTTAAATGAGTTAAATATAAAGATCTAAATAATATGCTTTTGTTAAGTTCTCATACTCGGCTGCTCCTGTCGCAGTCTTAATTTAAAGATACTGAATATGTTTTTTCTTTTACTACATTGATCTTACTTTTATTGAAGACGCTTGTTACAGCAGTGTTGTTTATATATAATATTCAATATCTATTTTTTTTACCTCACTTATAGATACGTGCAATGGCAATACTATTTCTCAAGAAGTAATTGTTTTTTAAACTTCATCTTTCCACTGTCTATATCAGTCGCATTTTTCAC
>JAXCGZ010004873.1:10000-12500 GCA_037179515.1 Halocaridina rubra | reverse complement strand
CCCCACCTCCTCACCAACAGGAAAGCCCCTTCGCCCGCAAGAGCGAATACCACGTACACTCCAAAGAAATCTCACCCCACCTGCGGGCCACAAGTGGAAGGTCCGCTCACCCTCAAGGGTGAACATCCAAGAACAACAACAACAACAGGGTATGAAAAGATTGACAGAGAAGCATTGTGGAGTACATTGTGATTATTTGGAATAAGTGGAAGGTTGTTCATATGAATTAAGGAGTTTTTACATGATCAGTAGAACTTTTGTTAGTGGTTTATGTGAAAGTACATACATACATTAACTTTTATATGCATGCATGTATATATGTACACATGAATGCAATCACTTATACGTATGTGAGTGCATATGTGAGTTTTCGTGCATGTAATTATGTGTGTATGAGTTTGTTTAACTTGATCATTTGCTATAAATAACAAATTAACAAGAGTAGCAATAAACCTGATAAAAATCAACTTTAATGCTATAAAAGATGACCTACTATTTAAAATATGCTTGCTTTTCCTAGATTCTGTGAACATTTATGAAATAAACACTGATAGTGAAATAGGAAATATTGGTTTCCTCAATAATCACTCCCTCCTACATGTCTTGAAGGATACGAACTGCAATATTGCAGAAGGGTAGGCAGGCGAAAACTTGTCAACACAATATTCACATGATGTAGAAAACAAAATCCACTTACTGAGCTTTCAGCCCCAGAAAGAATTTTTTTTACTTAAATGGTTTATAGTTAATAAGTGAACGCAAGCTTAGGAAAAATGCTATTTGATTGAAAATGCCCTAAAATATATAGTGTATTTCTTTTATACAGTTATATTCAAATGTTAAAGGAATTATACATATATATATATATATATATATATATATATATATATATATATATATATATATATATATATATATATATATATATATATATATATATATATATATATATATATATATATATATATATATATATATATATATATATATATATATATATATATATATATATATATATATATATATATATATATATATATATATATATATATATATATATATATATATATATATATATATATATATATATATATATATATATATATATATATATATATATATATATATATATATATATATATATATATATATATATATATATATATATATATATATATATATATATATATATATATATATATATATATATATATATATATATATATATATATATATATATATATATATATATATATATATATATATATATATATATATATATATATATATATATATATATATATATATATATATATATATATATATATATATATATATATATATATATATATATATATATATATATATATATATATATATATATATATATATATATATATATATATATATATATATATATATATATATATATATATATATATATATATATATATATATATATATATATATATATATATATATATATATATATATATATATATATATATATATATATATATATATATATATATATATATATATATATATATATATATATATATATATATATATATATATATATATATATATATATATATATATATATATATATATATATATATATATATATATATATATATATATATATATATATATATATATATATATATATATATATATATATATATATATATATATATATATATATATATATATATATATATATATATATATATATATATATATATATATATATATATATATATATATATATATATATATATATATATATATATATATATATATATATATATATATATATATATATATATATATATATATATATATATATATATATATATATATATATATATATATATATATATATATATATATATATATATATATATATATATATATATATATATATATATATATATATATATATATATATATATATATATATATATATATATATATATATATATATATATATATATATATATATATATATATATATATATATATATATATATATATATATATATATATATATATATATATATATATATATATATATATATATATATATATATATATATATATATATATATATATATATATATATATATATATATATATATATATATATATATATATATATATATATATATATATATATATATATATATATATATATATATATATATATATATATATATATATATATATATATATATATATATATATATATATATATATATATATATATATATATATATATATATATATATATATATATATATATATATATATATATATATATATATATATATATATATATATATATATATATATATATATATATATATATATATATATATATATATATATATATATATATATATATATATATATATATATATATATATATATATATATATATATATATATATATATATATATATATATATATATATATATATATATATATATATAT
>JAXCGZ010004872.1:0-27330 GCA_037179515.1 Halocaridina rubra | reverse complement strand
TAATGGTTTCATTACGAATTCGTAGTAATAATAATAATAATAATAATAATAATAATAATAATAATAATAATAATAATAATCTCCCCAATCATCATCAAAGGAAAATTATTGCTGCCAATAATAATAATAATAATAATTATAATAATAATAATAATAATAATAATAATAATAATAATAATAATAATAATAATAAGATCTAAGGAGAAGTTTTAGAATAGACATCATGAAGGTAATGCAGAGGTATAGTAAACCCAGCAGAGAGCTGGATATTCATTACACATCTTTTATAATCCCTTCACATCTGACAGGTCATTACACTCTCCTTCTCTGCTTCTCTTTACAGCCTGATAAAGGCCGTTTTATTTTATCATTTTTGGCCTGTCCTGGTGTCATAATCATCTTTAAAAAAAAAAAAAAAAAAAAATTTTAAAGGCTGATCCTACTTCGCGATTTTCCTGGTTCACGCCGGGTCCCGGAACCGAACTACCGCAATAAGGGAGGGAACACTGTATATATATATATATATATATATATATATATATATATATATATATATATATATATATATATATATATATATATATATATATATATATATATATATAGTGATCCCTCGTTTATCGCGGGGATTCGATTCAAGGACTGACCGGGATAGGTGAATTTCCGCGAAGTAGCATTACCCTATATGTACATAGGTATTTTACATTTATTTTTACGTTTACTGTACAAACCCTCCCTGCACTGTTAACAAACCACCCTTTACTTTATTAATAACAGTATGCAAGCGTAAATTTATATGAAAGTGATAGGTAAACTTACTGTGAATGAGGTGGTAATGACATGGCATCGTCGAGAAGATTGCAGAATGTCACCGAACGAACCATAATATCATCATGTTCTTGTGAGAGTTGTTGAAGTGCTTTCACGTGTTCATACAGGGCTGCCAGACGTTCGAGTGTAAGGCCAGGTTCTTCGATTTCCTCGTGGCTCAGTTACAAAGTGAACTGAATATACAGTACATATATGAAAACCCTTGATCATTATGAAAAATATGGAAGTGGAGAGGCCAAGTATCATATCAGTGATATTTTGAAATACAGTATACTTTGGACTTTGCACAAACTGGTCTCAATTCAGGTCAGTCTTCAGAAACCAATTGTGTTCCTTCTCCTTCTATGATGGAGGTCGATGGCATTGAAAATTGTGATACTGACACTAATGCTCCTCAAGTGGACGAAATCTCTTGTAAATCACACATTAAAGAAGATATGCAGAAGCCACTTGAAATTAAAGAGGAGTCTGTTGAGGCAAAGGAAATGATACTGATGCTCCCCCAGTATATGAAATCTCTTGTAAATTAGACGTTAAAGAAGATCTGCAGAAGCCGCTTGAAATTAAAGAGGAGTCTGTTAAGGCAAAGGAAACGATACTGATGCTCCTCCAGTAGAGGAAATCTCTAGAAAATCAGACGTTAAAGAAGATCAGCAGGAGCCGCTTGAAATTAAAGAGGGGCCATTTGAGGTATAGGAGACTGTTATCGAAAGAGCCCCTGAAGCATAACATATTAATAAGCACAACGCAAACTGCGCACATGTGAGTTAGACTGAACGAGTGAGGCGAGACAATGGAAGATGGTGGGAGAAACAAATTTCAATCAAAATGCCAATCAGACCCCATGATACAGAACATACAGAACAACTATTCTGTGATTCGTCGTCTCTCACCCTGTCAGCCAATAGCATTCCATGAACTATCTCATGTAGGTGCGAGCCTTTGCGTTTTCCAAGAAGCCAATACACTTTACGCTATCATACAGTATTTCACATGGTGCAATACTGTGAGTATATATGCTTAAATTTATGTTTTTTTACTATTTTTTACTGTTTTATTACTTTTAGGCTAGGAAATACTTGTTTTATCAATAAAATAGTGAAAATTTCAATATGTACTAGCTCACGTAGGTGCGACCCTTTTCGTTTTCTGAAACGCTGATAACGGTATCGTATTTTACATGGTGTAATACTGTGATTATTTATGTTTTTTTACTATTTTTTACTGTTTTATTATTCTTAGGCTAAGAAATAAATTTTTTTATCAATAAAATAATGAAGCTACTGGAAATTTTAATATATGCTAGCTCACGTAGGTGCGACCCTTTGGGTTTTCCGAAACGCTGATACCGGTATCGTACTTTCTATGGTGCAGAGCTACAGGTTCAAATTTATGTTTTTTTACTATTTCTTACTGTTTTATTATTCTTAAGCTTGGAAATACATTTTTGTATTAATAAAATAATGAAAATTTTTCTTTACAATAAAATAATGAAAATGATGAAAATTTTTATTTTTTTAATATTTTCGCATCTACCCAGATAAAAAAAACTTGCCAAAAAATACCGCGATGCACTGAATTCGTGATAGGTGAACCGCAATATAGCGAGGGATTACTATATATATATATATATATATATATATATATATATATATATATATATATATATATATATATATATATATATATATATATATATATATATATATATATATATATATATATATATATACAAAACTAAACCAAAACTGAAGCAGCAAGTTTATACCTTATTAAATCATATCCAATACATACTAAGTAACAGAAGACGACTGTATATATCCAGCCAGTTCTGGGATTCCCAATTTAAGCTTTTTCTTTTTCCAATCCATATGCCAAAAAATGGGGAGACCTAACCCTTTATTTTTCAATCATTATGCCATATCTCCTCAGGGAACCGCAGCTGCGTAGTGGTTAGAATACCAAACTTGGGAGGTGACAGACCAGCAACCGAGACAACTGTGGGGTGTTATGGTCTTCCAGCCTTAAATCCCAGCCCAAATTTGTGTGTCCACCTCCATAATGGAGATTAATAGTGACAAAAATAAAATGACATATCTTCTTAAAGCTAGACGAGTAACCAGAACGGCAAAAGAAAAGTTACCTGGGATTCATTCTTCCTCAAATCCTCACCTCTTCTTTTAGCTATATTGTGACAGAAAAGAAATAAAGAAATAAAGAAATAAATGGAAAAGGAGGAGATGCAAAGGCTGAATATTTATCAATTTGATTACCTCACATGATAAGGGGCCCCATGGTAGCTCAGTGGTTAGAATACTCGGCTCAGGAGTTGACAGACCCGAGATCAAGCAAACCATGAGGTGTTATGAAGGACATCCAGACTTAATACCCCAGCCACTCTCTGTTTGTGTCCACCCCCAACAATTAGGACTACTAGTAACACATAAAACGAAGATTATTTTATTTACCTCTTATATCACAGAGAATATAAGCTGTGCATTCTTTCTACACTCCCAACTTCTATAAATCCGTTTTAGTGTCTTTCTCCTTTTTTAAGCAGGGGGATTAGTGCTTAATGGCTTTCCAAACACTTCACAGTGGGATTGAATGTGCAAGTATCTGGCTTGTCACTTCCCACTTTATGCAATGTACCAGTGGCCTGCCACGATGCCCCAGTCTCTCTCAAAGCTATACAGGGCATAAAAGGGAAGATTTCTCTCTCCTCTAAATAATGTGCATCCACCACATGAACACTAATTGCATTTACTAAAATGGTTAGGTAGCAATGTATAGAAAACTCTGCTTCAATCAAGATAACCAGTTCAACGATTATTAACTATTCCCTAGGCAAGGTAAAGTACTTACCATGTGCCTATTGGGGACTGAGGTAATGCAGTGGTAAAAGCACTTGACTTGGAAAGTGACAGACCCACAATCGAGCCCACCAAAGGTGTTATGAAGGGCATTCAGCCTTAATTCCCCAGGTACAACCTGTTTGTGTCCACCTCCATAACAGGGATTAATAATCACAAATAATATAGCAGACAACAACAACTTAATGTAAGCTTATTAGATACATTGCAGGAAAAAAGGAGTAATGAAAGGGATGGAATGTCAGATCCTACAACTCATCCCCATCAACATACCCATTCCGCTGTGTCATATAACATGCAAGACATGTTTGTGTTTTCTTATTCCACAAACCAAATACTTCCAAGTTTTTTGTTACAGAACGAATTTAAATACTGATTAGAAGTAATATTAAATACCCAAAGTGGAAGGTTGTGAAACATTCATCCACTGTCCAATCGTGTATATAAAATACAATGCAAAACTTGAAGCAACAGAACTAATGTTGTAGAACTTGGTATAATGTAATCATTATTATTTTCATCATAAGCCAAGTAAGAAGCCTAGCTGGAAAAAGTCAAAGACTATAAACCAGATAGTTCCAGCATGGAAAGCAACTTGGTGAGGCAAAGGAAAAAGAAAAGATGAAGACAAGAGAGTGGCTACACAACAAACTACAGTGTTGCCTCACTTATCGCGGTAGTTCGGTTCCGGGACCCGCCGCGAACCAGGAAATCCGCGAAGTAGGATCCGCCTATATGTACATAGATATTTTAATATATTTTTACGTTTACACTGTATTAACCCTCCCTGCACTGTTAAAAAAACACCCTTTACATTATAAATAACAGCAAGCACCGTAAAGTTTTATGAAAGTGATAGATAAAATTACAGTGAATGAGGTGATAATGACGTGACATACATATCATTTACAATTATTTTTTTGTTTACGTACTGTATAAACCTTCCCTGCACTGTTAAAAAAAACACCCTTAACATTATAGATAACAGCAAGCAACGTAAATTTTTATGAAAGTGTTAGATAAAATTACGGTGAATGAGGTGATAATGACGTGACATACATATCATTTACAATTATTTTTTTGTTTACGTACTGTATAAACCCTCCCTGCACTGTTAAAAAAAACACCCTTAACATTATAGATAACAGCAGGCAACGTAAATTTTTATGAAAATGATAGGAAACTTACCGTGAATGTGATGATGACGTGACATACATACTCATTTACAATTATTTTTTCGTTTACGTATTGTATAAACCCTCCCTGCACTGTTGAAAAAACACCCTTTACATTATAAATAACAGCAAGCAACGTAAATTTTTATGAAAGTGATAGATAAAATTACGGTGAATGAGGTGATAATGACGTGACATGCATACTCATTTACAATTATTTTTTCGTTTACGAACTGTATAAACCCTCCCTGCACTGTTAAAAAAACACCCTTTACATTGTAACAGCAAGCAACGTAAATTTTTATGAAAGTGATAGATAAAATTAGGGTGAATGAGGTGATAATGATGTGACATACATACTCATTTACAATTATTTTTTCGTTTACGTACTGTATAAACCCTCCCTGCACTGTTAAAAAAACACCCTTTACATTATAAATAACAGCAAGCAACGTAAATTTTTATGAAAGTGATAGATAAAATTACGGTGAATGAGGTGATAATGACGTGACATACATACTCATTTACAATTATTTTTTCGTTTACGTACTGTATAAACCCTCCCTGCACTGTTAAAGAAACACCCTTTACATTATAAATAACAGCAAGCAACGTAAATTTTTATGAAAGTGATAGATAAAATTACGGTGAATGAGGTGATAATGACGTGACATACATACTCATTTACAATTATTTTTTCGTTTACGTACTGTATAAACCCTCCCTGCACTGTTAAAGAAACACCCTTTACATTATAAATAACAGCAAGCAACGTAAATTTTTATGAAAGTGATAGATAAAATTACGATGAATGAGGTGATAATGTCGTGACATACATACTCATTTACAATTATTTTTTCGTTTACGTACTGTATAAACCCTCCCTGCACTGTTAAAAAAACACCCTTTACATTATAAATAACAGCAAGCAACGTAAATTTTTATGAAAGTGATAGATAAAATACGGTGAATGAGGTGATAATGATGTGACATATTTACTCATTTACAATTATTTTTTCGTGTACGTACTGTATAAACCCTCCCTGCACTGGTAAAAAAACCTCCTTTAGATTATAAATAACAGCAAGCAACGTAAATTTTTATGAAAGTGATAGATAAAATTACCATGAATGAGGCGATGATGACATGACACACATACTCATTTACAATTATTTTTTCGTTTACGAACTGTATAAACCCTCCCTGCAATGTTAAAAAAACACCCTTTACATTATAAATAACAGCACGCAACGTAAATTTCAAAAAAAAATGAAAATACTGAAAATGTTTTTTTCCAATAATTTAATATTTTTGCTTTACCCATAAAATAAAATAATAATTTATCCAAAAAAAAAAACGCGATAGAGTGTGAACGCGAACCAGGGAGCGCGAATAACCGGGGTAACACTGTACATGGGACATGGCATCATAAGTTAAAATATGTGGACCACAATCAACTTATGCAGAATATGGCTAACTGCAGTGGAACATCTTGACATACATGATATAGAAAATAATAAGGATCAAATAGGTTTCTTCTGTGGGATATGGCTTCACATACATAAATAAAGAAGACTTACTGTGATAAGCGTATTCTCATGTCTGTCATAGAGAGATTTCCAGCATGTGGATGAGTTGGAGTTAATTCCATTAAGGTTGGGTATGGATCTGATGCTTTCCACATTCGATAGTTATGGCTCTCCTTCCAAGCGCTAACAAAACTACCATTGAATGCTTCGCATTCACGACATCCCTCTGTTCAAAACAGTAAAGGAACAATAAAAATTTCATAATACGTAACAAAATTATTTCTTTGGATCTGATTTCTATTAGAACAAAATTAGGAAATTTTTTAAGAATTGTATTCGGACAAGGAAGTCTTGAGAATGCATAATAATATATGCATTAATTCTTATCAAAATTCTATTAGAAAAATATACAGACTTAAGGATTCATAAAATTTAAAATAATAATCCTTTTTATCAAATTTTTATTCCATCAATGAAATTTCACAAAAACAGTACTATACTCACTAGTCTATAAAACAATTCAACAGATCCAAGCTTCACCAAGCAAGTATACAATTCTACAAATAATTACATCCTATTCTAGCAGTGGTTCATTACCTGGAAACACAGATGATCTCAAGAGAGAGAGAAGATAAACTTTGAACTGATAACGAAGCCATTCTTCCCCTCCAACCCACCCAACTCCCTCCAAGAAAACATCAGGATGATTATTTATGGGGGATGCGTCATTCAATGATCTACTATTAAGTGTTGCACTCACAGCTTCAACCTGCAATATAGGATATATGCAATGAGATGGTAAAACTATACTATAAATATACATCTCCCAATCCCCTCGAAACTTGACAAATATAATTATTCCTATACATACTGTTTTATTGTGTTTCCTTCCCTCTTTTATTCAGCTGTCGCCATTCTGCAGCCTGTTGGAAAAACTACAATAATTTACCTTCTCCTGCCTAGTCAGATAGGTGGAGACAACCAAAGGAAGAAACCAGGAAGCACATCATGGAAAATTGCAATGGACACAGCCACATATGCCATCAACACAACTTACACTCCCTTAGAGCTCTGTGAAAAAGCCCAGAATTGGCAGTAGCTTTCTTTAGGGACTCAGGGTTATTCAAACAGGCAGCTCAGCAAACAACAATAACAACAGGATGACAAACGTTATAAGTCATGGAGTTCTTGAGTTTCCCAGATATATTCAAGTCTCTTTACAGGTTTGGTGTTGTACTCACGCTTTAAGTAAGGGCAGAAAGAACATAAGTCACACCAATTCATTCTACTTCTTCAGTACCTAAAGAGGCAGCATCTTCATTCTGGGTCCACCCTTCACATTTGCAAATCAGAAGAGGAGCAGCAACTGATGCCAAATAGCCACAACTAATCCTTGCCCCTCATGGGGCATGCAAACCAGGGAGAGGCTTTTGTCATCCGAGTAATTACCTCATCTCAATAAAACACAGACAACAACATGGTTTTTTCTACATGAGAAATGATTCTTCAGTGCATCCTTTCACAAGGACTCCTTCAAACCAAAGACACTGAGAGCAACCCAAGAAACCCAGAACCCAAATACAAACACGTCTGTCCAACATACTCCACAAATATCACTTCAAGCTGACACTCTTAAGGGTCAGCTTTCTGCAACTCATGCAGGTACTGAACCCATTTCACCTGTGCAAGACAACTGGACTTGCTAACAAAGCCCCCTACACCCTCCTTTTAATTCATCCCCAAACTTTAGGACTCGGGGTTGTTTGGCCAGGCAGCATCAGGAAAGGCAACAACAGCAAAAGCTTTCACATCTCACTTTCACTCTGATATCAAGACTATTCCTGTATTAAAGAAAACTTTTTTCCAAAAAAATTTTATTTCTTCACCATGTCAGCTTTTCTCACAAACCAGAACAGCTATAAGTATCTCACCATAAGACTTGGAATCCATTTACATATACTCAAAGTAATAGGTAGTCCCTAGTCATGTCCCAATGTGACCAATAAAAATGTATTAAAATTTGAAAAACAGGTTTTTAAAAACTACAGGTTACTTTAATTATAGCTTTTCCCAATTAAAATGGCACAATATCATCCTGAAGCCAGCAAGTTGGCAAAAACTTAATAAAAGAAGGGAGGTAGAAGGGCTCCATCTTATTCTCACACATTCTGTCATGTGCTCTGCAGCAATTAAAAGATTTCAGGGAGGAGAGGAATATCAGCCCTTCTACTCCTTATTCCCTCGGGTATAGTAGGAAACACAACAGACACTGTATTTTCTTCCTCCCCACCTAAAGGGATAGTGTATTGTGTCCAGAAGGGCGAGAGACATGTAAGAGATAGAATGAGTTCGTGCAAAGTGATATACTATCTTCCTTGACAAGTGTCAAACAGCAACTAAACTAGAAGAAATAAAAAATTGACTAAGGAAAATGGATATATGAATCCTCATGTTGGAATATAATCTGCATTGATATTCTTCCCTATATCGAGTATGCATAAGCTTGTCTAAACGAGACTGAATTTTAGGTAAAAGGCAAAAATAATAACTATTTCATATATATATATATATATATATATATATATATATATATATATATATATATATATATATATATATATATATATATATATATATATATATATATATATATATACAGCGATCCTCCGCTGTATCGCGTTTCTTGGTTCGCGTTTTCACTGTATCGCGGTTTTTTGGGGGGCAAATTATTATTGTAAAATACCTATGTACATAAGTATGTCATGTAATTACCACTTCATTCACCGTAATGTTATCTATCACTTTCATATAAATTTACGTTGCATGCTGTTATTTATGAAGTAAAGGGTGGTTTGTTAACAGTACAGAGAGGGTTTATACAGTGTAAACGTAAAAATAAATTAAAATATCTATGTACATATAGGCTGATCCTACTTCGCGGTTTTCCTGTCTCGCGCCAGGTCCCGGAACCGAACTACCGCCATAATGGGGGGATTACTGTGTGTGTATATATATATATATATATATATATATATATATATATATATATATATATATATATATATATATATATATATATATATATATATATATATATATATATATATATATATATATATATATATATATATATATATACAGGGTGTCCCCAATTAATGTTGGGATTCCGTTCCTGACAGCTGACTTGACACGAATATCTATTTAAGTCTTAACACACCTGTAAGTCGAATCTAGGTCTCCCACTAATGCTAAATATACATACCCTAACACAGAAAAATAATCTAAGTTCTTAATCTAAGAAATTAAAATAGTACACCTACCCTATGCAGTATTGCTTACTTTTACTACTGTAATTGGCTTGCATCTGGATAACTGGATAACTTCAGGCCCCATATCCAACTTAGGATCGAGCGGCTTAACTTAAGCTGCATTTCCATGGCATTAAACAATCTTTTTGCTATCTCCTGAATCAACAAGAAGCTCACTGGGATGCTACATCGATGCTGGTCATCCAGCCAAAGCACTTAAAACATCTTGATGTTGAAAATATGCATTCACAGCGAATGAGCACGATAAAAAATATGGCGGACGAGAGTGAGAAGCACAGCCTTTACAACAGCACTTCTCTTAAAAATACGTTCTTATTGTTCTAATAGTGCTGAAATTTTGGATTCTCTCTTTTTCCAAAATTATATTTTCTAAGTTTGTAAATAAATTACAGTAAATCTAATTCCTTCAAATAACCATATACAGTGATCCTTTGCTGGATCGCGTTTCTTGGCTTGCGTTTTCACTGTACCACGGGTTTTTTGGGGGGGAAATTATTATATTTTTTGGGGGGTATATGCAAAAATATTAAAATATTAAAAAATTAAAATTCTCAGTATTTTCATTGTTTTATTGAAAAAAACATATTTCATTATCTAATTGATAAAAAAAAATTTATTTCCCAGCCTACGAATAATAAAACAGTAAAAAATAGTAAAAAACATAAATTTATATATACGTACGTACAGTATAACTCACAGTATTGCATCATGCGAAATAGTGTCCGATAGCGTACAATGTATTGGGGTCGCAGCTACGTGAGCTAGCATATATATTTATATTTCCAGTAGTTTCATGATTTTATTGATAAAAAAATTTATTTCTTAGCCTAAGAATAATAAAACAGTAAAAATTAGTAAAAAACATAAATACTAACAGCATTGCAACACGTAAAATACGATACCGCGGTCAGCGTTTCGGACAAAGGCTCCTTCAGTCTAACTCACGTGTGCGCCGTTCACGTAGTGCTTATTAATACGTTTTGCTTGTGATTATTTTACTCGCATATTTTAACATTTCTTAGCCTAAGAATAATAAAACAGTAAAAAATAGTAAAAAACATAAATACTAACAGTATTGCAACATGTAAAATACGATACCGCTATCAGCGTTTCGGACAAAGGCTCGTTCAGTCTAACTCACGTGTGCGCCGTTCACGTTGTGCTTATTAATACGTTTTGCTTGTGATTTTTTTACTCGCATATTTTAACCTTTGCAATGCCTCCCAAGCATCCTTCATCTTCTAAGGCTTCTTGTAGTGAGCCCAAGCGGCAAAGGAAAATGTTAACCATAACAGATAAGGTAAGTTTACCTATCACGTACATATAAGTTTACGTTGCATGCTGTTATTTATAAAGTAAAGGGTGGTTTTTTAACAGTGCAGGGAAGGTTTATACAGTAAACGTAAAAATAATTGTAAAATACCTATGTACATGAGTATGTCATATAAATTTAAGCTTGCATGCTGTTATTTATAATGTAAAGGGTGGTTTGTTAACAGTACAGGGAGGGTTTACACAGTTTATACGGTGTAAACATAAAATATCAAAATATCTATATACATATAGGCTGATCCTACTCCGCAATTTTCCTGTCTCGCGCCAGGTCCCGGAACCGAACCCTCACGATAATGGAAGGAACACTGTATATAAATAAATGAATAAACAAAACCATTCACTTCATATATACGTATAAAACAATATCTTGTGACTACACTTCTGCCAACCGCAACAAACTTTTTCGCAAAAAGATTGTATCTACGACTATGTACACCTAGTTCTTGGAATAACGCAAAGATAGGTTCTCAAAAGTGACGGGTAATGTGAAAATCACGTAATGTAACGAGTCATTTTCAATAAGAAACAATGATAATGGGCATAGATACATTTCACAACCGTACATAGACACACTATGCCAAAGATATAAGATAAGTAAAACATATTTTATAAGTATATAACAAACTAGAAAAACCGTAGAGTATAAAAGATATACAGATTTACTGTACAGTCAACAAATTAATGCACTCTATTATGCGGTGGGCAACAGGCATACACTGGGATGTGCATGGTGGCGGTGAGCACAAGGATGCGGGAGAACGAAGCTCTATCTGCAAACGTTTTTGCTCTTACACACTATTACCCTGACGATATTATATTGCAAGTTTGTTTGATGCTTGTTCTTAATGCTTGTTTTGTATTCTCTCCATAATATCCGATCGCATTAAGCGGTAGAAGAGGAGGAGGAGGCGGGAGATCGAACCTCTATCTGCAAACGTTTTGCCACGTCCGAATCAGCTGATGCACTCTCGCACGCTATTTCCTTGACGATATTATATCGCAAGTTTGTTTGCTGTTTGTTCTTAATGCTTTTTTCCATTCTCTCCATAATATCCGATGACATTAAGCGGTAGAAGAGGAGGAGGATACGGGAGAACGAATCTCTATCTACAAACGTTTTGCCCCCTCCGTATCAGCTGATGCACCCTCACACGCCATTTCCCTGACGAAACTATATCGCAAGTTTGTTTGCTGTTTGTTCTTAATGCTTTTTTTCCATTCTCTCCATAATATCCGATCACATTAAGCGGTAGAAAAGGAGGAGGATGCGGGAGAACGAATCTCTATCTGCAGATGTTTTGCCACCTCCATATCAGGTGATGCACTCTCGCACACTATTTCCCTGACGATATTATATCGCAAGTTTGTTTGCTGTTTGTTCTTAATGCTTTTTTCCATTCTCTCCATAATATCCGATCGCATTAAGCGGTAGAGGATGGGGGAGAATGAATCTCTATCTGCAAACGTTCTGACGCCTCCGTATGAGCTGATGCACTCTCGCACACTATTTCCCTGACGATATTATATCGCAAGTTTCTTTGCTCTTTGTTCTCAATGCTCATCCACGTACTGTACCAAGCATTTTTTCCATTCTCTCCATAATATCCGATCGCATTAAGCGGTAGAAGAGGAGGAGGATGCAGGAGAACGAACCTCTATCTGAAAACGTTTTTCCGCCTCCATATCAGCTGATGCGCTCTCACACGCTTTTTTTCCTGACGATATACAAACCTTAACACAAACACAGTTAGATCAAACGATATATCCACGCAATATGCAGGGTAAGGAGACACTGAAGCACATGGCAGTATGGCGGAAAAGTGCCTCCGAGACAGTTGATTATTTACTAAAATGAAATTTTGTTTTAGAAATTTGTTTGCATGGGCGTTATTCATGTATTTCGCACTTGTTTACTATAATTTTTTAGGGGCATTATTCCAATTTTGCGGATTTTAAACATGCATAAAAAACAAACTGAGTGTATTTGGTAATTTTGTAAATAAATCAAGTCTAAATCCTTCAAATAACCAAATACATAATCAAATATATAAATAAAACCATTAGCTTCATACAATATATATGTACACAATAATGCCACACGACTATTCATCTGAAAACCTTAAAAGACCATTTTGTATAAATATCGTATTTGTGGACATGTATTTGGTAAATTTGTAAATAAATTAATTTTAATTCCTTCAAATAAACAAATACATAAACAAATAAATATAAACCCATTAATTTGATACAGTATATACGTATACAACAATTTCATGACTATTCTTCTGTCAACTTCAATGCAATTTTTTACATACGAAAGATCATACTTACAAATACGTATTTGGTAATTTTGTAAATAGATTACGCCTAATTCCTTCGAATAACCAAATACATAAACTAATAAATAAATAAAACCATTAACTTGATAAAGTATATACACATACAGTAAAACAATGCTGTGTGATTATTCTTCTGCCATACTCAACAAACTGTTTCAAATGATGATCACATTCATGGTTATGCATTTGGTAATTCTGTAAGTAAAATAAGTCTAATTTCTTCAAATAACCAAATATATAAACAAATTAATAAGCAAAAAATATTACCTTGATACAGTGTACTGTATACAGTACGCATACAACAATGCCACGTGACTATTCTTCTGCCAGACTCACAAACTGTTCAGCGAGCGCAGCTTGAGTTCATCGCACCAGGCAAGGTGGTCGAAAACTTAATTCATTAATAAAGTATTAATTACCTATTGGCCTCTGATGTAGTGACGGCATGAATTCATACGAAACAACTGCATACGGGTACCCCTGTGTGTGTGTGGCTATATATATATATATATATATATATATATATATATATATATATATATATATATATATATATATATATATATATATATATATATATTATATATATATATATATATATATATATATATATAGTGTTCCCCCCTTATCGCGGTAGTTCAGTTCCGGGACCCGGAGCGAACCAGGAAAATCGCGGAGTAGGATCAGCCTATATGTACATAGATATTTTATTTCTACGTTTACACTGTATAAACCCTCCCTGTACTGTTAACTAACCACCCTTTACTTCATAAATAACAGCATGCAACGTAAATTTATATGAAAGTAATAGATAAAATTACGGTGAATGAAGTGGTAATTACATGACATACTCATTTACAATTATTTTTACGTTTACGTACTGTATAAACCCTCTCTGCACTGTTAAAAAAACACCCTTTACATTATAAATAACAGCAAGCAACGTAAATTTTTATGAAAGTGATAGGAAATCTTACCGTGAATGAGGTGATGATGACGTGACATACATAGGTATTTTACAATTATTTTTACATTTACGTAAAATAGCGGCCGACATCCGCAAACTATTTCCCTTCTTTCAACATATCTAAGAGTTTCACTTTATCTACAATGGTTAACAATTTCCTTTGCCGCTTAGGCTCACTACAAGAAGCCTTAGAAGATGAAGGATGCTTGGGAGGCATTGCAAAGGTCAAAATATGCAAGTAAAAAAATCACAAGCAACATGTATTAATAAGCACAACGAGAACGGCACACACGAGAGTTAGACTGAGCAAGTGAGGCGGCACATTGGAAATTGGAGAGAAAAGTAAACTGCAATGAAAAAGCCAATCAGACCCTATGATACAGAACATATCGAAAAACAATTCTGTGATTCGTCGTCTCCCGACCTTTCAGCCAATAGTTCCATGAACTATCCCACGTAGGTGAGAGCTACTGGAAATATAAATATATATGCTAGCTCACGTAGCTATCGGACACTATTTCGCATGATGCAATACTGTGAGTTATACTGTACGTACGTATATCTAACTTTATGTTTTTTACTATTTTTTACTGTTTTATTATTCGTAGGTTGGGAAATAAATTTTTATTATCAATTAAATAATGAAATTTTTTTTTCAATAAAAAAATGAAAATACTGAGAAATTTAGTTTTTTCAATATTTTAATATTTTTGCGTATACCCAAAAAATAAAATAATAATTTATCCAAAAAAAAAACGCGATACAGTGAGAACGCGAACCAAGAAACACGAATAACCGGGGGAACACTGTGTGTGTATATATATATATATATATATATATATATATATATTATATATATATATATATATATATATATATATATATATATATATATATATATATATATATATATATATATATATTATATATATATATACACCTAGTTCTCAGAATAACGCCTAGATAGGTTCTCAGAAGTGTCGGGTAAATGGAAAATCGCGTGAAAAACGAGTCTTTTTCCATAGGAAACAATTATAAAGGGCATAGATACGTTCCAAACCTTACATAGACACACCATGCCAAAGATATAAGTAAAAAACATATTTTATTACTACATAGCAAAGCAGAAAGCCCTGTATCTATTTTAAGAGTGTACAAAAGACATTCATATTCACTTTACAGCTAGAAATTAAAATACATTACTATACTGTACTCTATTAGGCAGCGGGCAACAGTCATACAGTACACTGGGACATGCATGGTGGCCGTGAGCAAGTAACTTATGCAGTAGAAGAGGAGGAGGATGAAGGAGAACGAACCTCTATCTGCAAATGTGAATAAAGATAAAATTAAAATTATAAATAACCAAAGCAAGACTAAAAAACGAAAAAAATATTAATTATGCAATGCCTAAATCTACCATATGACAGATTAAAAAAACTTAATCTACATTCTCTAGAGAGGCGCAGAGTTAGGGGGGATATGATTGAGGTGATATTAATAAAGCTTAAAAAAATTCATGATTAAACCAGAACTCGTAATGGGTAATGGATTTAAGCTTGAAAAATTTAGGTTCAGAAGGCAAATTGGTGAAAATTGGTGTGCTAATACCGTAGAATAGCTGATGCATGGAACAGAATTCCTAGTAGGATAATATATACCAATACTGTACCTGTATATATATATATATATATATATATATATATATATATATATATATATATATATATATATATATATATATATATATATATATATATATATATACAGTGTTCCCCCCCTTATCGCGGTAGTTCGGTTCCGGGACACAGCGCGAACCAGGAAAACTGCAAAGTAGGATCAGCCTTAAAAAAAAAAAAAAAAAATTAAAGATGATTATGACACCAGGACAGGCCAAAAATGATAAAATAAAACAGCCTTTATCAGGCTGTAAAGAGAAACAGAGATGGACAGTGTAATGCCCTGTCAGATGTGAAGGGATTATAAAAGATGTGTATTGAATATCCAGCTCTCTGCTGGGTTTACTATACCTCTGCATTACTTTCATGATGTCTATTCTAAAAATTCTCCTTAGATCCTATTATTATTATTATTATTATTATCATTATTATTATTATTATTATTATTATTATTATTATTATTATTATTATTGGCAACAATAATTTTCCTTTGATTATGATTGGGGAGATTATTATTATTATTATTATTATCATTATTATTATTATTATTATTATTATCATCATCATTATTACTACGAATTCGTAATTAAACCATTATTTTTACTATAAATAACGTAGTTTTGGTTGAACGAACAAGAGTTACTTAAAGATTCTCTCTCTCTCTCTCTCTCTCTCTCTCTCTCTCTCTCTCTCTCTCTCTCTCTCTCTCTCTCTCTCTCTCTCTCTCTCTCTCTCTCTCTCTCTCTCTCCAACATTCTATTCTACCCAACCCCCCACACTCTCTTTGCCCCAGCCAACTAGGAAGGGGCACTTTACACAGTTATTAAAAGTCAATAAACCAACAGATGTACAAACAATGATGAGCCCTTAATAATAATAATAATAATGACGATGATGATAATAATCTCCACAATCATCATCAAAGGAAAATTATTGTTGCCAATAATAATAATAATAATAATAATAATAATAATAATAATAATAATAATAATAAGATCTAAGGAGAATTATTGGAATAGACATCATGAAAGTAATGCAGAGGTATATTAAAACCCGGCAGAGAGCTGGATATTCATTACACATCTTTTATAATCCCTTCACATCTGACAGGTCATTATACTCTCCATCTCTGTTTCTCTTTACAACCTGATAAAGTCTGTTTTATTTTATCATTTTTTGGCCCATCCTGGTGTAAAAAAAAAAAAAAAAAAAAAAAAAAAAAAAAAAAAAAAAAAAGATACAGTGAGAACGCGAACCAAGAAACGCGAATAACCGGGGGAACACTGTGTATATATATATATATATATATATATATATATATATATATATATATATATATATATATATATATATATATATATATATATATATATATATATATATATTATATATATATATATATATATATATATATATATATAATATATATATATATATATATATATATATATATATATATATATATATATAAATAAGTCCAAACTGTTAACATACAGCACTAAATAGTAAGGAAGCCCATCAGTGAAACAAAACTTATAAAACAATGCTATATTTCGGATCCTAACTGGATCCCTTCTCAAGCACAACTGAGAAAAAATAACAAAGGTGGAGGAGACGTAAACAAAAGGACTCATGAGACCTGAGGGATTAAAAATTTTTATGTTAACAGGACAGGTCTAATCCAAACGAATTATCCTCAACAAAGAAGCCGCCAAGATCATTAAACCATTAACAAAGGATAACGTTAATCCTTAAAATGATAAAGGGTCTGAAAGAAGATAACCCAAAACAAATTTTTATAATTAAAATATATTAATAAATATGCACAAATAGATATACAGTGTTCCTCCTCTTATCGCGGTAGTTTGGTTCCGGGACCCGGCGCGAGACAGGAAAACCGTGGAGTAGGATCAGCCTATATGTACATAGATATTTTAATTTATTTTTATGTTTACACTATATAAACCCTCCCTGTACTGTTAACATACCACCTTTTACTTCAAAAATAACAGCATGCAACGTAAATTTATATGAAAGTGATAGATAAAATTACGGTGAATGAAGTGGTGATTACATGACATACTCATGTACATAGGTATTTTACAATTATTTTTACGTGTACGTACTGTATAAACCCTCCCTGCACTGTTAAAAAAACACCCTTTACATTATAAGTAACAGCAAGCAACGTAAATTTTTATGAAAGTGATAGATAAAATTACGGTGAATGAGGTGATGATGACGTGACATACATAGGTATTTTACAATTATTTTTACGTTTACGTATGGTATAAACCCTCCCTGCACTGTTAAAAAAAAACACCCTTTACATTATAAATAACAGCAAGCAACGTAAATTTTTATGAAAGTGATAGATAAAATTACGGTGAATGAGGTGATGATGACGTGACATACATAGGTATTTTACAATTATTTTTACGTTTACGTACTGTATAAACCCTCCCTGCAATGTTAAAAAAACACCCTTTACATTATAAATAACAGCAAGCGACGTAATTTTTTATAAAAGTGATAGATAAAATTACGGTGAATGAGGTGATGATGATGTGACATACATATATACGTGATAGGTAAACTTACCGTGAATGAGGTGATGATCATCTTTCTTGACCCAGGAGGAAATTATTTCTATCTTTTTTTTTTCCTCGTGCTTTTTGATGTAGCGCACAGTAGATTCATTGAGGCAAAAATAGCGGCTGACATCTACAAACCTTTTTCCTTCTTTCAAGATATCTAAGAGTTTCACTTTATCTACAATGGTTAACATTTTCCTTTGCCGCTTAGGCTGACGACCAGAAGCCTTAGAAGGTGAAGGACGTTTGGGAGGCATTGCAAAGGTTAAATTATGCGTGAAAACACAATCACAAGCAAAACGTATTAATAAGCACAACGAGAACGGCGCACACGTGAGTTAGACTGAGCGAGTGAGGCGGCACATTGGAAATTGGAGGGAAAAGCAAACTGCAATGAAAAAGCCAATCAGACCCCATGATACAGAACATATTGAAAAACAATTCTGTGATTCGTCGTCTCCCGACCTTTCAGCCAATAGCATTCCATGAGCTATCTCACGTAGGTGAGAGCCTTTTCGTTTTCAGAAACGCTGATAGTGGTATTGTATTTTACATGGTGCAATACTGTTAGTACTTTATGTTTTTTATTAGTTTTTACTGTTTTATTATCCTTAGGCTAGGAAATACTTGTTTTATCAATAAAATAATGAAAATTTTAATATTCACTAGGTCACGTAGGTGAGAGCCTTTGCGTTTTCCGAAACGTGATACCGGTATCGTATTTTTCATGGTGCAATACTGTTAGTACTGTATTCATGTTTTTTACTATTTTTTACTGTTTTATTATTCTTAGGCTAGGAAATACTTGTTTTATCAATAAAATAATGAAAATTTTAATATTCACTAGGTCACGTAGGTGAGAGCCTTTGCGTTTTCCGAAACACTGATACCGGTATCGTATTTTACGTGGTGCAATACTGTTTACTATTTTTTACTGTTTTATTATTTTTAGGCTAGGAAATACTTGTTTTGTCAATAAAATAATGAAAATTTTAATATTCTCTAGGTTACATTGGCGAGAGCCTTTGCGTTTTTCAAAACACTGATACCGGTATCGTATTTTACGTGGTGCAATACTGTTTACTATTTTTTACTGTTTTATTATTCTTAGGCTAGGAAATATTTGTTTTATCAATAAAATAATGAAAATTTTAATATTCACTAGGTCACATAGGTGAGAGCCTTTGCGTTTTCCGAAACACTGATACTGGCATCGTATTTTACGTGGTGCAATACTGTATACTATTTTTTACTGTTTTATTATTCTTAGGCTAAGAAATACGTTTTTTTATCAATAAAATCATGAAACTACTGGAAATATAAATATATATGCTAGCTCACGTAGCTGCGATGCCAATACATTGTACGCTATCGGACACTATTTCGCATGATGCAATAATGTGAGTTATACTGTACGTACGTATATCTAAATTTATGATTTTTACTATTTTTTATTGTTTTATTATTCGTAGGCTGGGAAATAAATTTTTTTTATCAATTAAATAATGACATTTTTTTTTTCAATAAGAAAATTAATATACTGAAAATTTTTATTTTTTCAATATTTTAATATTTTTGCGTATACCCATAAAATAAAATAATAATTTATCCAAAAAAAAAAAAACGCGATACAGTGAGCACGCGAACCAAGAAACGCGATACAGCGGGGGAACACTGTATACATATAACAATATCTGTACACACATCCCCATATACAAGAGCATACATAATGATATACATATATAAATCCTAATACAACCAAAATACACAATAACGACTACAATCTGGTTGGGGGTTTATCTTGAGGGATAACTTCGTTGAGGCAGCGCTTCAGGAGGGCTTTATCAATTATGTCAGGGGTCCATTGCCCCCTAGATAGATTGAAATTGTACTTCATTTCAATGAAGGAAGATTCCACAATTTTCCATTTGAATTGACAGGTACTTTTAAATAGCATAGTGGCACCACTACAATCAATCCGATGATTATGTTCATTGATATGGGTAAAAAGAGCCGAATTTTCTTGATTATATCTTATTGCTCTCTTGTGTTCTAAGACTCTCTGAGATAGAGAGCGGCCTGTTTGTCCTATGTACACTCTATTGCAATCATTACAGCTTATTTGGTATACTCCTGCATTAACTTCTTTTTTGCTTTGGTTAACGTTAACTAATTCTTTTCTTAATGTGGTGGGATAGTTAAACGTGAATGGGGACTGTTTACCTAATGTATTATTTATGACGCCTAGCTTTTGGTGAAAAGGAAGGAGGATTTTGTTGAAATTATTCTCTTTAGGGGTCCTGTGAGGATTGTAAAACACCTGTTTAGTTTTCTTCAGAGCTTTGTCTAAGAAAAAGGGAGGATAACAAAGTTGGTCAAGCTGAGAATAAACCGTTTGAATTTCATGTTCTAACTAATTAGTGCTGCAAACCCGGAGGGCTCTAAGGAATAAATTCGAAGCTATACCTAATTTCACTTTTTCTTCATGATAACTATAAAAGTGCACATAAGACGCAGAGTGGGTGGATTTTCTATAGACTTTAAAGTTGTAACCCAAAGAATCCCTAACAATGAGGACATCAAGGAAAGGCATTTGGTTTTCGTTTTCCCATTCTACTTTAAATTTAATGGAAGGAACTAATCTATTTAATTGTGCTACAAATTCGTCAAAGGTAGCACAATTAAATAGATTAGTTCTTCCATTAAACTTAAAGTAGAATGGGAAAACGAAAACCAAATGCCTTTCCTTGATGTCCTCATTCATTCTACTTTAAATTTAATGGAAGGAACTAATCTATTTAATTGTGCTACAAATTCGTCAAAGGTAGCACAATTAAATAGATTAGTTCTTCCATTAAACTTAAAGTAGAATGGGAAAACAAAAACCAAATGCCTTTCCTTGATGTCCTCATTGTTAGAGATTCTTTGGGTTACAACTTTAAAGTCTATAGAAAATCCACCCACTCTGCGTCTTATGTGCACTTTTATAGTTATCATGAAGAAAAAGTGAAATTAGGTATAGCTTCGAATTAATTCCTTAGAGCCCTCCGGGATTGCAGCACTAATTAATTAGAACATGAAATTAAAACAGTTTATTCTCAGCTTCACCAACTTTGTTATCCTCCCTTTTTCTTACACAAAGCTCTGAAGAAAGCTAAACAGGTTTTTTGCAATCCTCACAGGACCCCTAAAGAGAATAATTTCAACAAAATCCTCCTTCCTTTTCACCAAAAGCTAGGCGTCATAAATGATACATTAGGTAAACAGTCCCCATTCACTTTTAACTATCCCACCACTTTAAGAAAAGAATTAGATAACGTTAACCAAAACAAAAAAGAAGTTAATGCAGGAGTATACCAAATAAGCTGTAATGATTGCAATAGAGTGTACATAGGACAAACAAGCCACTCTCTATCCCAGAGAGTCTTAGAACACAAGAGAGCAGTAAGATATAATCAAGAAAATTCGGCTCTTTTTACCCACATCAATGAACATAATTATCGGATTGATTGGAGTGGTGCCACTATGCTATTTAAAAGTACCTGTCAATTCAAACGGAAAATTGTGGAATCTTCCCTCATTGAAATGAAGGACAATGTCAATCTATCTAGGGGGCAATGGACCCCTGATATACTTGATAAAGCCCTCCTGAAGCGCTGCCTCAACGAAGTTATCCCTCAAGATAAACCCCCAACCAGATTGTAGTCGTTATTGTGTATTTTGGTGGTATTAGGATTTATATATGTATATCATTATGTATGCTCTTGTGTATGGGGATGTGTGTACAGATATTGTTATATGTATATATCTATTTGTGCATATTTATTAATATTTTTTAACTATAAAAATTTGTTGGGGGTTATTTTCTTTCAGATCCTTTATCATTTTAAGGATTAACATTTTCCTTTGTTAATGGTTTAATGATCTTGGCGGCTTCTTTGTTGAGGATAATTCGTTTGGATTAGACCTGTCCTGTTATCATAAAAATTTTTAATCTCTCAGGTCTCATGAGTCCTTTTGTTTACGTCTCCTCCACCTTTGTTTTTTTTTCTCTGTTGTGCTTGAGAAGGGATCCAGTTAGGATCCGAAATATAGAATTGCTTTATAAGTTTTGTTTCACTGATGGGCTTCCTTACTATATATATATATATATATATATATATATATATATATATATATATATATATATATATATATATATATATATATATATATATATATATATATATATATATATATATATAGTGATCCCCCGCTGGATCGCGTTTCTTGGTTCGCGTTGCCACTGTACCACGGTTTCTTTTTTGGCAAATTATTATTTTATTTTTTGGGTATACGCAAAAATATTAAAATATTGGAAAAATAATAATTGTCAGTATTTTCATATTTCATTGAAAAAAACAGATTTCATTATTTAATTGATAAAATAAAATTATTTCCAAGCCTACGAATAACAAAACAGTACAAAATAGTAAAAAACTTAAATTTAGATATATAACTCACAGTACAGGCTATTGCATCATGTCAAAAAGTGTCGGATAGCATACAATGTATTCGGGTCGCACCTAAGTGAGCTAGCATATACTGTATATTAAAATTTCCAGTAGCTTCATGATTTTATTGATAAAAAAAACATATTTCTTAGCCTAAGAATAATAAAACAGTAAAAAATAGTAAAAAACATAAATGCTAACAGTATTGCACCACGTAAAATACGATACTGGTATCAGTGTTTCGGAAAACGCATAGGCTCTCACCTACGTGACCTAGTGAATATTAAAATTTTCATTATTTTATTGATAAAACAAGTTATTTCCTAGCCTAAGAATAATAAAACAGTAAAAAATAGTAAAAAACATAAATACAGTGCTAACAGTGTTGCACCATGAAAAATACGATACCGGTATCACGTTTCGGAAAACGCAAAGGCTCTCACCTACATGACCTAGTGAATATTAAAATTTTCATTATGTTATTGATAAAACAAGTATTTCCTAGACTAAGAATAATAAAACAGTAAAAAATAATAATAAACATAAATACTAACAGTATTGCACCATGTAAAATACAATACCGCTATCAGCGTTTCGGAAAACGAAAAGGCTCTCACCTACGTGAGATAGTTCATGGAATGCTATTGGCTGAAAGGTCGGGAGACGACGAATCACAGAATTGTTTTTCTGTATGTTCTGTATCATGGGGTCTGATTGGCTTTTTCATTGCAGTTTGCTTTTCCCTCCATTTTCCAATGTCCCGCCTCACTCGTTCAGTCTAACACGTGTGCGCCGTTCAAGTTGTGCTTATTAATACGTTTTGCTTGTGATTGTGTTTTCATGCGTAATTTAACCTTTGCAATGCCTCCCAAACATCCTTCACCTTCTAAGGCTTCTGGTAGTCAGCCTAAGCAGCAAAGGAAAATGTTAACCATAGTGGATAAAGTGAAACTCTTAGATATGTTGAAAGAAGGAAAAAGGTCCACGGATGTCGGCTCCTATTTTGGCCTCAATGAATCTACTGTTCGCTACATCAAAAAGGACGAGGCAAAGATCAGGAAAACAGCGAGCATTTCTTTTGATAAATCAGCAAAGAGGGTCGTAACATCCCACAATAAGGCAGTAGTGCAGATGGAAGCTGCTTTGGCCCTGTGGATTGCTGATTGCAGAAAGAAAAACATCAGCTTAGACACCAATATCATACAAACAAAGGCGAAGAAGCTGTACGATACATTTGCTACAGACGAACCCGTCGACGACAGTGGCGACCTTGGAGAGGAGGAGGGGGAGAGAGAAAGACATCGACGTCCCACAACCAGGACCCTGCAGCGATTCTCCACCGAGGATACAACCGTTCGTTGCTAGCAAGGGATGGTTCTTCAAATTTCAAAAATACTATGGGCTAAAAGACGTTTCAGTGCATGGCGAAGCTGCCTCTGCAGATACAGCTGCCGCACAAAATTACGTCAAGAACAACTTCAAGAAAATTATCGCCGAAGGGGAATACGTTCCTGAGCAAGTCTTCAACATGGATGAGACTGGCTTATTTTGGAAGAGAATGCCATCTCGCACTTTTCTGTTCAAGGAAGAAGCTAAAGCCCCGGGATTTAAAGAGCACAAGGATCGCATTACCCTCATTATGTGCGGGAATGCTGCGGGCTTCATGTTAAAGCCCGGGCTTATCTACAAGTCAAAGAACCCTAGGGCTTAGAAGAACAAGAATACGAATCTGCTGCCAGTGTATTGGATGAAAAACCCTAAGGCCTGGATCACGAAAAGCCTCACATTAGACTGGTTTCACCAATGCTTTATCCCTCAGGTAAAACTTTATCTTGCGGAAAAAGGCCTTGAATTTAAAGTCCTTCTTTTGATGGATAATGCTGGTGGCCACGCAACTAATCTCCAATATGACGGTGTTCAAGTTGAGTTCCTGCCACCGAATACGATGTCACTGATTCAGCCTATGGATCAAGGCGTTATTCGTGCGTTCAAGGCCCTCTACACACGAAATGACCTGGCAAACTTGGTTGAATCCATGGATTCGGACAAAGACTTCTCAATGAAGACATGCTGGCGTAATTACACGATTGCCACATGCCTACAAAATATTCAGAATGCAATCAAAGAGATGAAGTCGGCCACAATCAATGCCATCTGGAAGAAATTGTGGCCCGAAGTCGTCCACGACTACAAGGGATTTGCTCCTGACGAAGTGCAGAAGTCGGCAGTTGTGAAAGCTGTGAAGTTGATGGCATTGCTAGGAGGAGAAGGCATTAAAGATATGACTCACGAAGATGTGAATGAACTGACTGATTGCCTCTCGCAGCCTTTGAGTGATGAAGACTTGGAAGAAATGACGAAATCAGCAAGCGAAGAAGAGGAAGAAATTCAGGAAACGCACGAAGAAATTGAAGAACCTGGCCTTACACTCGAACGTCTGGCAGCCATATATCAATATGTAAAAGCAGCCCAACAACTCTCGCAGGAATATGACGATAATATGGTTCGTTCGGTGACCTTCAGTAATTTTCTCGACAATGCCATGATTCCTTAGCATACCATCTTGCAACAAATGAAGAAACAGCAACAGCAACTCCCCATTACCATGTTCTTCTCCCCCAAAAAGCAGCCGTAAGACTTTTATTGGCTGCGAAATAATTTCCTCCGGGGTCAAGAAAGATCATCATCACCTCATTCACGGTAAGTTTACCTATCACGTACATATAAATTTACGTTGCATGCTGTTATTTATAATAATTGTAAAATACCTATGTACATGAGTATGTCATGTAATTACCACTTCATTCACAGTAATTTTATCTATCACTTTCATGTAAATTTACGTTGCATGCTGTTATTTATAATGTAAAGGGTGTTTTTTTAACAGTGCAGGGAGGGTTTATACAGTACGTAAATGTAAAAATAATTGTAAAATACCTATGTACATGAGTATGTTATGTAATTACCACTTCATTCACCGTAATTTTATCTATCACTTTCATGTAAATTTACGTTGCATGCTGCTATTTATAATGTAAAGGGTGTTTTTTTAACAGTGCAGGGAGGGTTTATACAGTACGTAAACAAAAATAATTGTAAAATACCTATGTACATGAGTATGTCATGTAATTACCACTTCATTCACTGTAATTTTATCTATCACTTTCATGTAAATTTACGTTGCATGCTGTTATTCATAATATAAAGGGTGCTTTTTTAACAGTGCAGGGAGGGTTATACAGTACGTAAACGTAAAAATAATTGTAAAATACCTATGTACATGAGTATGTCATGAAATTACCACTTCATTCACCGTAATTTTATCTATCACTTTCATATAAATTTACGTTGCATGCTGTTATTTATAGAGTAAAGGGTGCTTTTTTAACAGTGCAGGAAGGGTTTATACAGTACGTAAATGTAAAAATAATTAGAAAATACCTATGTACATGAGTATGTCACATCAACATCACCTCATTCACGGTAAGTTTTCCTATCACTTTCACATAAATTTACGTTGCATGCTATTATTTATAAAGCAAAGGGTGTTTTTTTAACAGTGCAGGGAGGGTTTATACAGTACGTAAACAAAAATAATTGTAAAATACTTATGTATATGAGTATGTCACGTCATCATCACCTCATTCACGGTAAATTTTCCTATCACTTTCATAAAAATTTACGTTGCTTGCTGTTATTTATAATGCAAAGGGTGTTTTTTTAACAGTGCAGGGAGGGTTTATACAGTACGTAAACGTAAAAATAATTGTAAAATACCTATGTACATGAGTATGTCATGTAAATACCACTTCATTCACCGTAATTTTATCTATCACTTTCAAATAAATTTACGTTGCATGCTGTTATTTATGAAGTAAAGGGTAGTTAGTTAACAGTACAGGGAGGGTTTATACAGTGTAAACGTAAAATTAAATTAAAATATCTATGTACATATAGGCTGATCCTGCTTCGCGATTTTCCTGTCTCGCGCCGAGTCCCGGAACCGAACCATCGCGATAATCGAAGGAACACTGTGTATATATATATATATATATATGTATATATATATATATATATATATATATATATATATATATATATATATATATATATATATATATATATATATATATATATATATATATATATATATATATATATATATATATATATATATATATATAAT
>JAXCGZ010004871.1:0-27348 GCA_037179515.1 Halocaridina rubra | reverse complement strand
TCAGGGATTGGCTACACCTTCACTGGAGGGAGAAACTTTTGAAAGAATGCATGGAGTCAAACACAACACCCAGCAGAGTAATTAGAATCTTGTCTAATCAAAGAAAATAGTTTTCACTGAAGTTATTTTACTGAACTACAGAACAAGAAGTTGATTGTATTGTTTTCAGGCTCGAGTTCACTATGGAAATCCACTTGTCAGGGTGCATATCTTTACTATAAAATATAACCTTTTATGGATACGACCATTTTATACATATTTGCGTATGATTGATCAAAGAAACTGCTCTTTTTTCACATATCAGATATGGTACAATTTCATTTCATAGGTTTAGTAATGGGTCATAGATGGGTAACTTTAACTCATTAGAATATTATCTTCAATTTCATCAGAAGTGTATTTTCCGTTTTTCAGAGTATCAAATAACTATTAATTCACAATTTAAATCAACATTATATCAACTTAACATGCAAGATTGGGGTGTTCATCACTGTATGTGAAAAACAAGTATTACAACAAAACTCACAAGCAAGGCTTTAGAATGGCAGAGATGAGCTCTACATCTGTTTTACATTAAAAAGAACAAAACAACAAAAAGCAATTAACAGAACAAATATATTACAAATGAATAAATATACTTACGGATCATCAAGAAACTGAAACACTTCTCTAAGCGCTACAGCTCCCCATGGAAGGATAAGAACCAGGCGAACAAGATTAGCCCAATGACTTGGTTCCACCCACAGAACAAATTTCAAATAGAATGTGTTAAGTTCTGCTAACAAAAACTGGAATTGAATGAAGATAAAGATTAAAAAGTTAAAAGTATGCATGTAAGGCATAAGTGACAAACATGGATGAGAAATGACATTCAATAATACATTCTAGTAACATATATATATATATATATATATATATATATATATATATATAGTATATATATATATATATATATTATATATATATATATATATATATTTCCCCAACTTACGAACGGGTTAGGTTTCGGAAGTCTGTTCATAAGTAGAATTGTTCGAAAGTTGTGCATAAGCAAATAGAGTACTGTACAGTACATTTATATGCAGTTCTGTACAGTACTAAGGCTAAAGACACTTAACTTTTACATAAAACAAATAAGGTATTAATGATATTAGTACAGTAATAATAATATAATAATACAATACAGTTATACATGCATTGATACATGGGTGTGATAATAGGCAAGTTTTTGTTCTTTTCTGTGAATATATATATATATATATATATATATTATATATATATATATATATATATATATATATATATATATATATATATATATTATATATATATTATAATATATATATATATATATATATATATATATAGCAATCCCTCGCTATATCGCGGTTCACCTATCGCGAATTCAGTGCTTCGGTGGATTTATTTTTTGAAAAAAAAAAATTGTGACACCAGGACGAGCAAAAAATGATAAAATAAAAACAGCCTTTATCAGACTGTAAAAAGAAACAGAGATGGAGAGTGTAATGACCTGTCAGATGTGAAGGGATTATAAAAGATGTGTAATGAATATCCAGTTCTCTGCTGGGTTTTAATACGCCTCTGCATTACTTTCATGATGTCTACTCCAATAATTATTATTATTATTATTATTATTATTGGCAACAATAATTTTCCTTTGATGATGATTGTGGAGATTGTTATTATTATTATTATTAGTATTATTAAGGACTCATCATTGTTTGTACATCTGTTGGTTTATTTACTTTAATAACTGTGCACAGTGCCCCTCCCTAGTTGGCTGGGACAAAGAGTGTGGGGAGTGGGTACATAGAATGTGGGGAGAGAGAGAGAGGAGAGAGAGAGAGAGAGAGAGAGAGAGAGCGAGGAGAGAGAGAGAGAGAGAGAGGAGAGAGAGCGAGGAGAGAGAGAGAAGAGAGAGAGAGAGAGAGAGAAGAGAGAGAGAGAGAGAGAGAGAGAGCGAGAGAGAGCGAGAGAGAGAGAGAGAGAGAGGAGAGATGAGAGAGAGAGACGTGAGAGAGAGAGGAGGAGAGATGAGAGAGTAGAGAGCGAGAGAGAGAGAGAGAGAGAGAGAGAGAGAGATTATTTATTTTATTTAATTTAATGCGCCAAGGCGTCAGACCATTACATGAGTTCATACAAATAATGCGAGAGAGAGAGAGAGAGAGACGAGATGAGAGAGAGATGAGAGAGAGAGAGAGAGAGAGAGAGAGAGAGAGAGAGAGAGAGAGAGAGAGAGAGAGAGGAGAGAGAGAGAGAGAGAGAGAGAGAGAGAGCGAGAGAGATCTTTAAACATTGTCAACAACCAACACTACTTATTTACTGTAAAATAATGGTTTAATTACAAATTCGTAATAATCAATAATAATAATAGTAATAATAATCTCCACAATCATCATCAAAGGAAAGTTATTGTTACTCAATCAATAATATTAATGATTATAATAATAATAAGATCTAAGGAGAATTATTGGAATAGACATCATGAAAGTAACACAGAGGTATATTAAAACCCAGCAGAGAATTGGATATTCATTACACATCTTTTATAATCCCTCCACATCTGACAGGTCATTACACTCTCCATCTCTATTTCTCTTTACAGCCTGATAAAGGCTGTTTTATTTTATAATTTTGGCCCATCCTGGGGTCATAATCATCTTAAAAAAAAAAAAAAAAAAAAAACTTTATAAATTTTTTTTTAGGTGTTCCTACTTCGCGAAAATTCACCTATCGCAGCCGGTCCCGGAACCGAACCCCCGCGATAAAACGAGGGGTTACTGTATATATAATATATATAAGATATATATATAATATATAATATATATATAATATATATATATTATATATATAATATATGTATATATATATATGTGTGTGTGTGTGTATGTGAAAATATGCATCATATTTTCCCCCAGGCCTGGACTTGAAACTTAAACATAATTACTGTGCCAAGGTGCTATCAACTGTGACAATGTTCAGCTCCAAGTCACCAAAGGTAATAAAAAAATCTCACTCCTTGCACTTTGCAGTTTATGATTATTTGCAATTATATTCTTGTACATGTAGAAAGCATAATCCCAATGTAAAAATATCCCTCCTATTTCTCTGTTCTCTGCTTTTCTCTCATGTATGATGCCGTAATCTTAGCGAGTCTGCTAGATATATTGTTTATGCATTTTCTTATAATAAAATTGCTCTTGCTGATAAGGTTCATATTAAAAACTTGATCTTGCTGATAAATTTTGTTATAAATTTGGCCATGCTGATATGTCATTAGCCTGTCTTTACTATTTGATATTAAAATTCCTTCTCCTGCAACGCAAAGAACACTCTGCAGATATAAACCAGTAAGCTATATTGCCCATAATTATTTCTCGTCTCTTTTGTTTACATTCGCTTGTTGCATCCAAAATACTGTCTCTCCCTTGCATCTCTGCCATAATTGATTGACAAGGTCCAGCTCTATAGTAAAAAAAAAAAAAAAAAAATTGAGGGATAAATTACTGCTCTCGATAAACCCTACATGCTGGCCGAATGATGACATCAGCAAGAGAGACGCTTGATCACGCTCAACTGGCGGCCAAACATCACAGAGGCAAGATCTTGCCTCAGCAGTCACATTTACTCCAAACTTCTTTTTTAAGAGTAGTCTTATAGGTGTCTTCACAGGAAGTCATGTGGCACAAATAAGGTGAGAAATAGCTAAAGGAAAAGCTTGTTGGTCAAGCAAATTAGGAATTTGAGAAACTGGTTAAATCCATTACTGGTCAAATTCTAAGATATTTTTCTCAGTTCCTTTCCCATACAAAATGCACTTTTGTATATTACCTAACTGGAATCTCATTTACTAAATATAATTCCTTGACCTGGAAATTACCACAGATAAGAAATATCTTTCATTGCGGATACCCAGGTAAAATTTCGCCCTCAGAAGATTGCTCATTACCACGTAAAAATCTATCCCTTCTACTAACGAATTCTAATTTCATTTCACCCTTTTTCTATCATGATAAATAAAGCTTTTTACGTCAATACTCGTAAATAAAGTGTTTTACGCTATAAACTGCAAATAATTAATAATTCAAATAGTGTTTTATGCTATAAATTGCAAATAATTAATAAGTAATTTTGCCTTGTTGGCATTGCAAACGTTTCTTGTTAACCACCATTTAATGAATACATACTGTATTTATCTTGCTGATTCTTATTAACCACATTTTAATGAATACTACTGTATTTGTCTCGCTGATTCTTCATTTATTGTGAATAATTTGTTTTCTGCTAATGTCGGCAAATAATTAAAGATTTTGTATGCTCTTGTGGTAACGTAAATAATTTCTGGTTACCTGTGACTAACCAATATATTTTTATCCAGTTGAATAATATTGGAAAGTCATTATTGTGTGCTCGCACTTTCAGTTTTCCCATTATGAACGGTAAGTCATTCCTGTTTCTGCAATTGCAGTGTCCTCTTTTCTACTCTGCTTGTGTGACAGAGGCGATCTTCGAGTTGAGGCCATAGTCTTGGCATCCATCTGTGGTGCTGGGAATCGAAATCATGCTCACCACCTCTGGGATTTGAGGCTGCCTTCCATAACTTTCTATTTCTAAATTTGTTCCAGTTTTTCAAAATTAATTCAATTTTTTTTAATGTGTTTGCATTTTCAAAATTAAAAAAAGTTGAATTTTGATTTTCATTTAACTGAGTATTGGTATACGGCGGGTGTGTAGGTATAGATTAGCCTTAGATGTCTGTGAAATCCTAACCGAGTTCAGAAACTGAGTCCACTTAGTAAAACAGAAAGTTACCAAATATCATCCCCACAACAACAAACTGGCGCCTGAACAGGGACCCAGACAGACAGACTGATTTTTAATTTTTTTTTATTTTGCTTTTTAAGGTTGCACATGGATACCAGGCAGTCACAGGAAACCATCGAAAAATTCGTTGCGGACAGTTACCTTGACATGACGTTTGTTCTGAGTGAGCGATATGGCATGTCTGGAGAGAAGCTCCTCGAGTGGGCTCTTGGAAAGTTGGCTGCATGCCGAGCCATGCTAGAGTAAGTGAAAAAGCAGGCTCAATGAGACAACGAGCAGGTGCAAAGCGACCATGACCAGGTGCAAGCGAAAAGCGACAATGAATGGGCGCAGGCGCAACGAGAACATGACCTAGCCATCGCTCGGATTCGAGCTGGAACCCCTGACACTGGTGCTTCACTCGGAAATGGGGAACAGCCTCGTGAGACAGCCCCTCCAATGCAGAAATACGAGGATGACAGCAAGCAACCGCTTGATACTTTCATCCGATCTTTCGAAAGTCTTGCCCCTCCAATGCAGAAATACGAGGATGATGGCAAGCAACCGCTTGATACTTACATCCGGACTTTTGAAAGTCTTGCAACTGCTAGCAAAGGCACAGAGGCTGAGAAGAGTCGTTGGCTGCTCGCCTCCATGCCACCCCGTCTTGACCACAGGCAATTGAGGGACTACAAGAGAGTTAAAAGCACACTCCTTGCCTCGCAAAACTTTTTGCCAGCTGAGTGTCGTGCTAGGTTTGTCTTTGCTTCCCCATTGAAGGAGGAAAACTGTAGTACCTGTGGCAAACGCAAGGCTCGCCTCTTTAATGATTGGTTGCGAATTGCAAAGGGTCCTCTTGAGAAGTTCCATCCGTTCTTGATGTTTAATTCAATTGCCAATGACCTCCCTACGGACGTTCTTGCATATGTAAGGACTCAGCTTAAGGATTAGATCGACCTTGAGAAAAGCTTAGCCGCTGTGGACGAGTACCTCCAGCACAACCAGCCTGGAGTATGTCTCTGTGACTTTATGAGGGCAAGAAGGGCTGATCCCAAGGCTCGTCCTCAGAGTCTCATCTCCCCTGGAGCAGGTCATGATTCTCACCGGAAAGGAGATCGCAGGAATAGGAAGCACAAGGGCTCTTCTCAGAACTTCAATCGTCCAGCTCCTCCTCATCACACCCCTAAGCCTTACTCCGGTCATGCACCCACACTCAAGAAGGACGATTCAGTAAAACCAAAGTCTCATCAGTTCAGAGGCAAGGGAAATTACCCTGCTCCACATACCCAGGGATTTCAGCAGAACTTTAAGAGCCACCATACTTTTACAGTGGTGACCAGCTTAACCATCTGGTCACTCACTAGGCCCATGCTGTAGAAACAAGGCCAGAAAAGGCCACCGACAACCCACTGTACAAAGTTGCCAATGTGCAGTTCACCAAACGTGATGATCCCGAGATGGTCCCAATGTGCCTAAGAACCATAAATGGTATGGAAGCTGAGATTGCCCTGGACACTGGGGCCAGTGGCACATTTGTTAATGAGAGATTTGTCAGGGATGAAGATTTCACTGGCAAGTTCATTCGTGTGCGGGTTGCTGAAGGAGAACCTCAGATACAATGATGCTGTGTCATTGACCTGGACTGCAAACACTACATGGGAAAAGCCCCAGCTGAGTTATTGATTGGGCCTATGTACCCTGTCTTGCTGGGTCGTATACTGAACCTAGCTCCGATCTTCCAGGCCGACCTCTACCATGAGGACATTATATAGTGGAACATCCCATGGGCAAAGTCACAACATGCCATTTCAGCAGCAACTACCGGCCCTGACTCAAGGAAATTGGACAATTCTCCGAATGACTCTGCAGCAGTTAGTACCCGTAATGTGGAACGCAGAGAGTTTCCCACTCCTTTATCAGATGATGCACCTCTAGAGCCACTGAAATCCCGACCAGACTTTGCCAAACTACAGCAGGACTGTCCCAGCCTCAAGCGCTGGAAGCAACAGGCTACCGAGGGAAGAATCTTTACGGTGAGAAGAAGAGGCCAGATCACTTACGCCCTTGAAGATGGAGTCCTTCGCAGGCATGTGACTAAAGATGGCCACACCTTTAAACAGTTGGTGGTGCCCGCTTTGTTGTGCCGTCAGGCTATGTATGTGGAACACCAATTACCTCTGAGCGGACAGAGAGGCAAAGCAAAAACTCGGCACCTCCTCCAGAAGGCTTTTGCATGGCCAAACATGTACGCCGAGATAGACAGATACATGGGCTCCTGCCCTGTATGTCAATCTGCCTCTACGGCACCGGTACCGAAAGTCCCCGTGGCATAGCTAGGCTCTCAATGGAGCCATTTTCCAAGTGTGCTATCGATATATTAGGTCCTACTAACCCTGCTTCATCCACAGGGAAACAGTTTTTCCTGGTATATGTCGACCTGGCAACATGGTACCCAGATACAGTGCTGCTATCTTCTATCACGACCAAAGCAGTCCTATTCAAAATCTGTTCCAGGGTCGGCTTCCCTGAGCAGATCACCTCTGACAATGGAAGTCAGTTTATAAGTAGGAACATTGAGGCTTTCTGTAACCTCTTAGAAATGAAGCACATTCGTACGAGTGTCTATCATGCCCAATCAAATGGAGCATGAGAACGCTATAACGGGACATTGAAGCGATGTTTGCGCAAGCTAGTGATAGATATACCCAGGCAGTGGGACAAGTATGTCTCCGCTGCACTTTTCTCCTTCAGAGACATGCCACACGACACTACTGGATACTCGCTTTCGAGCTGATTTATGGTCATAAGGTCAGAGGCCCAGTGGAATTCTTGGTAGAATGTTGGGACTCACCTACTGTGACAGAGTGTTTCGCTACATGTAAACAGAAGTCTTTATAGATGCTTTATTAGTGATTTTATTGTCTGTTAACTGTCTTATTTTTTTTCTTACTATAAAAAATTCTCAATCCTTGCATTTTCCAGATTATTATTATTTACAATTTATATTTCAGTATATAACTAATTTTAAATATATCTTGTTTAATATTCTTGTACGTGTAGAAAGCATGATCCCAATTAAGAAATCTCCCTCCTATTTCTCTGTTTTCTGCTTTTCCTTTTTGCTCATGAAAATACCATAATCCTAGCGAGTCTGTTAGATACGATGTTTACGCAATATTCTTATTATAAATTTGCTTTGCTAATAAATATTGTTATATTATAAAAATTGCTCTTGCTAATAATTTTGTTATAAATTTGACCCTGCTGATATGTCATTAGCATGTCTAGATACATATTCTGTGTTGAGCTCACAGATCAATGTGGCAGGATAAATTAATGACCGACATACAAGACATAGCTTTAATATTGTAGCCAAAAGATAACATCGTATACTGACCGCTTCACTACAATCTCTCATCCTCCCAACATAAACAAACAAACAAAAGATGCTCGAGAAGCGCAATATCGTATATAATAATTTGAACAGAATTAACATACTCCCTCTCTTTGAAACAGAAAAAAAAAATACAGTACTTAAAAAAAATTATGACACTATACTGTATGTTGTATAAATGCAGAACTTAAAAGTTAAATATAGTAAGAAAAATATAAAAACAAAACATTTCTTTTTAAGAAATGAATATTCTATTAATTTTTCCTTCACAAAATCAATACAACATAGCAGACTATTTAATTATTATTTCAAAGATCCATTTTCACAGACTCTAGCTATTTTCAAAGAATTTACTCCTTTTTTGCTTACATCCCATCTTCAGCAGGAAAGATTTTACTGTGAGATACCACTTCCTAGCTGCGTCATTAAGGCCATATTTTTCTAATTTCCACAGTATATTATTATCATAACCTGCTTCCACAGGGGGAATAAGATATACTTCAAGCTCAAATTGTTCACTCTGCAGAAATGCAGCCTTAATATCAATTGAATTTACTGCCCACTTTTTGGAAGACAAGATGGCAACGAAAGATCTCAAAACTTCCTTACTAACAGTGGGAGAATCTGATTGAATGTTTTCTTTTTCCTCAAAACCTCTGGCAACCAGCCATGATTTAACTTTCTTTTTTCCATTACTGTTTTCCTTTTCTGTTACTACCCATCGAACTGATAATGCTTTTTGACACGCATTCAGAACCTCTTTATACACACCAAAGTTCTTCCAGCTTTTCAGTTCTTCTTCTTTTGCTTTGATAAGTTCATGATTTTCTGTATTTTCACAAGCCATTACTGTTTCACTAAGTTCCTGTATTTCATCCTCATCCAAACCAGGGACCCATTTTTCTACTTCTCTATACCAGTCAAGAGCTGAAATTCGTCCATCTTCATGTTCAATATTCTTCCATCTACTGTATTTTCCTGTGGATTTTCCAGCACGACTATGGACAGTTCCTGTCTGCCAATTATCTGAATCTTTCGGTAGGACTCACTCTCTGTCCAATATTTGGAATACTTTTGATTATTACACTACCTTCTATGGTGTCCTTTACTGTGGTGTGGTCCTCTTCTTCCTCTTTTTTATCAAAACTTTTGTCTTCTACAATATTTTCAACTGAATTTATAACTGCTTCTATCTCTTTACTTGTAACCTTCTCCGTTTTTCTTTGATGCCTCAATATTTCAAGTAGTGAATTTCTTTCTTCTTCAGTATTTCTGTCGAAACTGTATGGTATCTTCTGAACATGCATTTCATAGGCTCTTACAATATTTGAACCATATTTCAAGATCACTGTTTTACCATCTTGACCAATGACTGTAGCAGGTCCTTTCCATTCTTTTTGCCCTTCTCTCTTGAAATACACTTGATCACCATTTTTAAGGGCAATTAAAGTGTTTCTCACATTATGTCTTAGTGCTCGTCGTATTTTCTCGGAGGTTTCTGCGGCAATAAAAGTTTTTCTTGCTGAGTGACTAGCATTGAGATGTTTAGCTATCATTTCACTAGATGTTGTACCTTCCAGTGCAGGAAGTTTGTCACTCATGGTACATGGCAGTTTCGGATTCCTTCCGTATACAAGATGATAAGGGCTGAAACCCCCTGTCATCTGAAGGCAATTTTTATCATTGACTGCCCATGCTAAAGCCACTTTTAAAGTTAATTCTGGTTGCTCTGCTACTATTTTGGTCACCATTTCATCTATAACCGCATGATTCCGCTCACACAGGCCATTACCGAAGAGGGAATATGCAGTTGTATACATTACTTAAATGCTCATATTCTCGCACATCTCCAAGAACGTGTTGTTAGCAAACTCACCACCATTATCACAAAGAAATTTTGCAGGGGCTCCTAAGCCAGTTCCCAACCAAGTCATCATAATTTTTTCAACTATCTCCTTAGGTTCTTTACTTTTAATCACACATGATTTTGGGAACCTTGTTGCCATGTCTACCATATGCAGAAAATATATAACTCCTTTCCTATACTCCTTTAGGTCTACCGCTACAATTTCATTGAACTCCTTTGCCATATTCATACTTACAATTGGCCTTGATGGCGTTTTCTTATACTTTATGCATATATCACAGCAATTTGACACTTCTTCAGCATATAAAAAGCACATCTCGTCTTTTACACCAGCATCCTTTAATAGCTGAATCAGTCTCTAATAAGTGGGATGACCAAATTGCTGGTGTAATTTTTCAATTTTTTTCTTTTCTTTTCTTTTTCAACATCACCTAAGGTTAACATTATTTCTTCTGTTTTCTTCCAAACTTCCTTCTCATCCCCAAGTGGAAGGCAATAGTGTCCTGAAGAAGTGCACCTCAATTTAATTTTTTTTTCCATGTATTATTGCAATATCATTTTCCAAGTCGAACCTCATTTGTGCTCTCTTCATTGATTTCTTGCTGAACAGAAGGGGAATAGAGCAGTTCACCACTTCAGCTGTTATATATGCTTTCTTACCCATAATTTTTACTGGGAATTTTATCTTCTTCATTGATTTGTACACATTACCATCACCAAATCTATATGTTGCTTCACTTTCTTCCTCTTCTGTCAACAATTTCTCCTCTTCTGATAACGTCTGTATATACGACTTCAACCAGTCAATATCACAAACTGTAGAAGTGCATGCTGTATCGAGAATAGCATAACTAATAGATTCTGTTATCAACACTGGCATTATTTCAGGACTTTCAAAAACAGCATATGACTCACCTTCATGTACTTCTTAATTTGCATTATTTATATATACATTTCTCGGACATGCTGGAGACAGATGGCACTCAGATCCACATATATAACACTTTCTAACTTTACCATATTTATTAGCAGAGTTTTTTAGCCACTTTTTTCACTTCATTTGCTATGTTTCTTCTTCCTCTAAATCCTACACGGCCTCTTCCCCTCGTGACTATATTTACATCCTCTGTGTTAAACACTGGCTCAGATTTTACTACTACTGCAGGAGTCTCACCTAGGCCTACATTACATGACACTGCAAACAATGACAATCCAAAAAATTTCTTTACGGCTTGCTGCATGGGCTCAAACATTTTTTCTGGTTCACTGAAAGATACTGCTGTCAACACTATTTGTTTGTCTTTAACCTCTAGCCCAGCACTGTCCAGTAGTTTGAATGCTAAAATACACTTTGGTATAGTCACTTTGTATTTACCTAAAACTGCACTTCTTTTCACAAATTCCAAAATATACTTCTCCATAGTGTCTTCCTTTTCCTTTTTATATCTATTGAACTTTGTCCATAATTCATACGCTGCTGACATTTCATCCTTTTTATACCATTTATCCAAGTAGCCTAGCAAAACTCACTCTGTCGTCATTTGCTAATTTTTTAATGTCAACTTCTTCAAAAATCTTACTCCTCACCTTGCTTCCTTCTGGGAATGATAGGGCAATTGTCATAGCTTGTTTCTTATTTTCAATATTTGTGATACCCTGCCATGCTTTTAATTCTTGTATCCAGCGGTCGTAGCTTTTGTTTCCTCCGTAGTCGCCGTGGCTCAGTCGGTAGCGTCTCCGACTCTGAGGCGTCAGGTCGAGGGTTCGCGCCCCGTCACGGTCTGAGGTTAGCAAAGGCATGCACTCAGCGTAAGGATTACATCTGCCAAAACAAGTCCTTCGCAAGAAGGCAACCGTCCTAGCCCTTGGTTGATAAGGGAGTCCGTGACGTAAAACCGGAACCGGAACGTAGCTTTTGTTTCCTCCAAACATCGGCACTCGTGCCCGTCCACAATCGCTATTGTCGGTCATCTTTTATTCGTTATTTTCGTCTTAATACTTGTCACTTTCCTTCTGTCTGCCACAAACCACGTTCTGCTACCATTTGTTGAGCTCAAATATCAATGTGGCAGGATAAATCAATGACCAACATACAAGATATAGCTTTAATATTGTAGCCAAAAGATAACATCGTATACCGACCGCTTCACTACAATCGCTCATCCTCCCAACATAAACAAACAAAAGAAGCTCGAGAAGCGTAATATCGTATATAATAATTTGAACAGAATTAACATTCAGTAGCTTCTTTATTATTAGAATAGCTAAAATTCCGTCTCCTAACCCAGCCACTGAGGGGGGCAAGCCAGCCTAAACTTGGTGCAGGTCCCAAACCCAGGTAGATTGGGGAGGATTGGCATCAGGAAGGGCATCCAGCCATAAAATTTTTGCCAAAACCAAAATATGGCCAGTACAGATAATGAAAATAGTCACCATACTAGGGCGTTCCCCTTAGGCGACGCGTTGGGGCTTCGCCTGACCCCTCCGGAAAGACAGCAAGGGCTACCCAGTCATGGGAGGGCTGGGTTAAAGAGGCAAGCTCGAGGGAGAGTGTCAGATGCGGTGCTGTGGGTGGGCACTCAATGTGGGGACGATGACTGGCAAGGGGCGAGAATTGGTGGACCTGATGGAGAGGAGGAGAATTGGAGTGCTGTGTGTGCAGGAGACCATGTGGAAAGGAAATAAGGCGAGGGAACTGGGTGAGGGTTGAAATTGTTCTATTGTGGAGCAAATGAGGAAGGGAGGAATGGTGTAGGAATAATACTATCCAAAAAAAAAAAAGCTTACTTGGTGTGAATAGAAAGAGTGACAGAATTATGAGTTTAAAGCTGGGACTGGGAGAAACGGTAATCAATGTGGTATGTGCCTATACCCCACAAACTGGTTGTACAGCAGAGGAGAAGGATGTATTTTGGGAGGAAATGGACCAGGAGCTTAGAACAATTCCTATAGGGGAGAGGGTAATTTTGGGAGATCAAAATGGCCACTTGGGAAGTGGGAGGGATGGGATAGGTAGAGTTCATGGGGGCTGTGGGGAAGGCAAGAGAGAGTGATTGATATTGCAGTGGCATTTGATCTGGCATTGGTCAACACATTCTTTGAGAAAAAGGAAAACAGATTGATTACATACAGTAGTGGTGGGAGGGAGAGCCAGATAGACTTACTGTTGTGTAGGAGAGACCATCTGAAGGAGATTAGCACTGTAAAGTAATAAATGGGGAGAGTGTAGCAGTGCAACATAGGATAGTAGTAACTGATTGCAGGCTCAGGATATGTAGAAAAAGTAAGAAGCCAAGGATGGACCCAAAGATAAAGTGGTGGAGATTGAAAGATGCAGAGCTGAGAGCTATATTTAAGGGAAGAGTGTTGGATGCGATAAAATTGCAAGAGGATGTACAAGAATGGTGGACAGAGAATAGTAAGGTGATTTTGAGGGTTGGTGAGGAGGTACTTGGAAAATCATCAGGAAGGAAACCCGCAAATGATAAAGAGTCATGGTGGTGGAATGAGGAAGTGCAACAATGGGTGAAGAACAAGGAAGAAGCTAAGAAAAAGACAGATTTATCAGGTCTGGAGCAGGATAAAGAGGAGTACAAGCAGGCAAAGAAGGAGGCAAGGAGAGCAGTAGCAAAAGCAAAGGCAGAGAAATTGAATGCAGTCTTGGCAAATTGCCCAATGGAGTAGTTCTAGCAGAAGAGGAGGAAGTAAAAAGCAGATGGGAAACTTATTTTGAAGGATTACTAAATGAAGAGAACCCAAGAGCAGTATTTGAAGATGGACTTCCAAATGAAGCAGTTACAACAACAGTGGCTAGAAGAGAGGTAGAGCAGGCAGTAAGGAAAATGAAACATGGAAAGGCAGCACGACCTGATCACATGCCAGTGGAGGTATGGAAGAGTCTTGGAGAGGAAGGCATATATATCTTGAGGGACTTAATGCAAAAGATCTTTAGTCAGGAAAAGATGCCAGAGGAGTGGAGAGGAAGCCTAATCATCCCAATCTACAAAGGGAAGGGAGACATTCAGGAGTGTGGAATCTATACAGGTATAAAGTTGTTAAGTCATACTATGAAGACATGGGAAAAGATCATAAAGAGGAGACTCAGAGAAGTAACGACAATTGGAGATGAACAGTTTGGCTTCATGCCTGGAAGAGGGACAGTGGATGCCATATTTGCCTTGAGACAAATGATGGAAAAGCATCGGGAGAAACAGAAAGGACTGCATATGGTTTTTATTGACCTGGAAAAGGCATATGATCAAGTACCATATCAAGAGGTGTGGAGGTGTATTAGAGAAAAGGGAGTCCCCGAGAAATATGTAAGAATTATCCAAGATATGTATGAGAGAGCAGAGGCAAAAGTTAAGAGCAGTGTGGGCTTGAGGAAAAGTCTCTCAGTAACATATCTATTTGATCTGGTCTTGGATGTAGTAACCCAGGGTATTAGAGATCAGTCTCCATGGTGTAGGCTCTTTGCAGATGACACTGTTCTGTGTAGCAACATATGAGAGGTAGTGGAGGAGAAGCTTGAGGAGTGGAGAAGAGTGATGGAGGATAGAGGACTGGAAATCAGAAGGAAGAAGACAGAGTACTTGAGGTTGAGAGATGATGAGGATGGGGAGGTCAATTTGTAGGGGGAGGTGCTGAAAAGAGTTGAAAAGTTCAAGTATTTGGGATCAACAGTAGCAGAGGATGGTGACCTAGAGTCAGAAATAACCCACAGAATACAAGTAGGATGGAAGAACTGGAAGAAAGTATCTGGGGTGCTGTGCGACAGGAGGATAGGGATTAAGTTGAGGGGTAAAGTGCACAAGACAGTTGTGAGACCTGCGATGATGTATGGAGCAGAGACATGGGCAATAAAGAAGATACAAGAGAAGAAACTGGATGTGGCAGAGATGAGGATGTTGAGATGGATGTGTGGGGTGACAAGAAGCGATAAGATCAGAAACGAGGTAATTAGAGGTACCTCAAAAGTTAGGGAATATCAGATAAGATACAAGAAAGTAGACTAAGATGATATGGTCATGTCGTTAAGAGGGATGAACAGTATGTTGGGAGGAGAATGATGGAAATGGATATAAAGGGTATGAGAAGGAGGGGGAGACCAAAGCGTAGGTGGATGGATTGCATCAATGACGACCTGAGGTCTAAAGGTTTGTTGGTTGATGAGGTATGGGACAGAAACAAATGGAGAACACTGGCCAGAAACATCGACTCCACATAAAAGTGGGAATAGATGTAGACGAAGAAGAAGAAGAAGAAGCTAAAATTCCGTCCCCTGCAATGCAAAGAACGTTCTGGAGATTGTTCGCCAGTAATCTATTTTGCCCATAATTATTCTCAATTTTTTTATTTGCTTCCGCTTTTTGCACCTAAAATACGGTCTCTCCCTTGCATCTCTGCCATAATTGCCTGCCAGGGACCACCACTACAGTAGCCCTCAAATTTTATATGAACGAGTTACTGCTCTGGATATATATATCCTATAGATGACGTCACCAGGAGGGACATTGAATCGTCCTCATTTGCCGGCCATACAACCCAGAGGCAAGATCTCGCCTCAAGCAGTCAAGCTTACTTCAAACCTTATTCACGTGGCGTCGTCACAAGAATTGGTTAAATTTGTTACTGGTCAAATCCTGCAAAAATTTTCTCAGATTCCATTCCAATACAAAACAAACTTTTATAGATTACCTAACTGAAATCTCATTTGCTAAACTTTATTCTTTGACCTGGAAATTACTGCCAATATACATATTAAGAACTTCCTTTCACTGAATGTGCCAGACTTAAATCTCATCCTCAGAAGATTGCTTATTACCGCGTAAAAATGTATCCATTATTCCTAACGAATTCTAATTTCATTTCACCCATTTCAATCATTGTAAATAGTGTTTTACAGCAAAACTCGTAAATAAAGTGACTTACTATATAAATTGCAAACAATTAATAATTTAACTAAAGTGTTTAATGCTATAAACTGCAAATAATTAATGAGTAATTTTACCCTGTTGGCATTGCAAATATTTCTTGTTAACCACAATTTAATGAATATATACTGTATTTATCTTGCTGATTCTTCATATATTGGGGATAAAGTGTTCTGAGTTATAAGTTGCAAATACTTCAAAAGGTGGCTTTGCCCTTTTTGCATTGCAAATATTTCTTGCTAACCAAAATTGAATGAATACATATTTATCTCGTATATTCTCCCTTTATCGTAAATAAAGTGTTTTACCCTAAAAATTTCAAATAACTAATGAGTAATTTTGCCAAATTGGCATTGCAAACTTTTGTGGTTGCCCAGAATTTAAGAAATACAAACTGTATTTATCTTGCTTCGTCTTCATTTATTGTGAATAAATTGCTTTATGCTAATGCCTGCAAGTAATCAATGATTTTGTATGCTCTTACGGTAGCATAAATATTTCTGCTGTGACTAACCAATATAATTTCATCCAGCAGAAGAATAATGGAAACTCATCATTTGTGTGCTCGTGCCTTCAGTTTTCCCATTAATGATGGTGTATCGTTTCTGTTTTTGCAATTGCAGTGTCCTCTATTCTACTCTGCCAGTGTGACAGAGGCGATCGTCGAGTTGAGGGCAAAGTCTTGACATCCGTCTGTGGTGCCTGGAATCAAAATCGTGCTCACCACCTCCGGGATTCGAGGCAGCATTCCATAAATTTAAATTTTAAATTTGTTCCAGCTATCCAAAAATTAATTCAATTTTTCTTTAATGTCATTGCATTTCCAAAATTAGAAGAAAGTTGAATTCTGAGTTTCATTTAACCGAGTAGTGGTTCTTAACAGAGTTCAGTATTTTGAGTCCACTTAGTAAAACAGAAACTTAACAACCTCCCCAAACCTACCTTCAAGGACGACGATAGGGATGTCCATGAATATATTTTGAAGCTTTCATCCCATCTCAAAAGGGCCTGGAAAGCTGAACAATTAGCCATTAAGGGTCACCAGCAGACTGCAAAGCTCCTCTTTGACAAGTGTGCCCAGCGTTGTGCCCTGACACCCGGAGACTGAGCACTGTTACTTCTTCCAACTGATACTCGCATGCTAATGCTAAGCCGAAAAGGACCGTACACTGTAGTACGTGTGACCCCCGACCATTACCTTTTAAAGTTTATGGCAGTAACCAGAAATACCACATTAACCAGCTGAAGCAGTATCGCGAGGACCCGGAGGCCCACAGGGATCCCGTGCTGGCACTCTCAGCAACCCCTATAGGCTCCTCTAGCAGCACCATTACCTCTGAGGCTGCAGTAACACAGATGCTCCATTATAGCCACCCCTAACCTCCTATATTGGAGTACTCCTCCCTTGCAGTAGAGGCGAACTTAAGGGAGTGGAGTTTTTCGGAAGAAGCCCCTCTGGTTGCAGCAACCGCCCTCGCAATGGAAGACATAACCTTAATTTTTTATGACGGTAAGGATCCTGCCATTCCCACACACCAAAAGGAAAGTGTGAGTAATTGCATTATTAACTCCAAACTGCAACCGAGTCAACAGGAACAGCTGAATAAGATATTAGAGGACTACAAGATCGTCTTCAACGACCTTTCAGGTCTTACCACTACCCTTGAGCAGCATGTCAGATTGACCGACTCAGAGGCGTTTTGGCATTCCTATGACCTTCCCCACCAGCTGTCCATACAGCTGAAGGATGATCTTGACACTTGGGTCTTCCTTGGAATAGTTGAAAAGAGCATTTTGCCTTGGTGGTCGCAGTTACTGGCAGTGCGTAAGCAAGATGGCAGTCACAGGTTCAAACTCGACTGTCGTAAGTTTAACTCACATATCATCTTTGATAGAGAGCCCATTGACAATGCAAAGCATATTTCCTCGTTACTCTCCCGAGCCCACTACCTGTTCAAATTGGGTCTGGCCAATGGAATTTGGCAAGTCCCGCTGAGCGAGACTACCAAGCCTCTAACAGCCTCTTTCACAAATTATGGTCTGTACTAGTCCAGGGTCATACCTTTTGGTATGTTGAATGCCCCTGGCTGCTTCAACTGGCTCATGAGGACAGTATTATAGGACCTCGACAATGTTTCATGCTATACAGACGACATCCTGGTGCAGTCTCCGGATTGGTCAGCGCACCTCGTGACTTTTTGCAGTTTTTGCCCATCTGAAGCAGCATGGACTCCACTTAAAGCCTACCAAATGCAAGATTGGTTTCACACAACTCCAGTATATTAGCCACTTGGTTGGAGAAGGAGTTATATCCCCTTTACAGGAAAAGGAGCAATCTATTAAGAATATGGAGAAACCTGCTACTGTCCCTCAACTGAGATCATCCTGGGTGGTGTTGGCTACTACCAACAGTTTATTCCATACTTTAATACTATCGCCACCCTTTTCCAGCAAATGACCTCCTCAAACTGAGGTAAGACCTGACCTGTCCAATGGACAGACGAGGCGGAGAGAGCATTTTTCAAGCTCAGAGAAGCACTGGCGGGTGAGCCAGTATTACAGCTGGTAAACAGAGATTTTCTCTTTATCTTGCCAACTGATGCCTCAGATGAAGGCTTGGGTGCTGTGATCTTGCAATCCCGGTTGGACAACCCAGCATAAATAGCTCCAGTGAGATATGCTATCCGCAGGCTTTGCCCTGCAGAGCGGAATTACTCCACCATGGAGAAAGAAGCTCTGGCCGCATACTGGGCAATAAAGAAATTTGAAGTCCATCTGTATGGCCGACATTACACTGAGTACAAACCACCACCCTCTCCTATATTTACAGATGGCAGACAAGCTGAATCCTCAGCTAAAGAGGTGGGCACTTTACCTGAAACTTTTCAAATTCACTGCCCAACATGTTGATGGCAAGGACAATGAGCTCGCTGACCTACTAAGTCAACGGTCATTACCCTCAAATGAGGAAGCTGGTGCTGTTAGCCTCAGCTTAACTAGTCCGTAAAGATTACTTCTCTGATGTGTTGTTTATTTTTATATTTATCTTTATATTTTTAATACTGTACTTGTAAATTTATAGCTTACATACAGATTTCAGTTTGGTTATGTACTTGTAAAATGGGTTTTACTTAGTTTTCTTTACCATAGCGTGTTTATACACCTTCATGGAACGTATCCATGTTTATGAACGTTATTCCTTACGGTAGACGAAGAAGGAGAATATTTCTTTGATTGTAGTTTTATATTCTCCTTTTGTGGGACCCTGCAAGCCAGAATATGGCAGAAACCCTTAGTTTAGTGTTGAATAGCTGAAAGTGTTTTAAATCCAATCACCACTGTTTAAGACTACTAGGTTCGAAATTCTCCTTATTCATATACTGTATTGAATTTTACAGTATATTAAGCTACTGACTTATTGCATGTGAAGAATTCTTAAACTTAAATATTGAGATTATGATATGATCCATTCTTTCTTTTCCCTTAAAGAGATCTCTCATCCCTCATAAGAACACTAAGTCACCATAACTTCCTCTGTTCGTTTTTTGCATTCTGTAGTAGAATTTTGTTACTTCAATATTCTATAGAAAAAAACTTTGTGAAAGAATGTTCCGCTACAAGTCACCATTAGTCATTATAGATGCCTTATTAGTTATTTAGTGAGCTTTTAACTGTCTTTTCATTTTTTACTAATAAAATATCACTCCTTGCACTTTGCAGATTATGATTTTTGCAATTTATATTTCAGAATATAGCTAATTTTAAATATATCTTGCTTAAATATCTTGTACATGTAGAAAGCATGATCTCAATATAAAAATCTCCCTCCTATTTCTCTGTTCTCTGCTTTTCTCTTATGTATGATGCCGTAATCCTAGCGAGTCAGTTAGATATATTGTTTACGCAATTTTCTTATAATAAAATTGCTCTTGCTGATAAATATTGTTATATTAAAAAATTGCTCTTGCAAATAAATTTTATATTATATAAATTGCTCTTGCTGATAAATTTTATTATAAATTTGACCATGTTGATATGTCATTAGCCTGTCTAGATACATTTCAGTAGCTTCTTTACTATCTAAATATTAAAATTCCTTATCTTGTAATGCAAAGAACGCTCTGCAGATATCAATCAGTAACCTAATTTGCCCATAATTATTTTTTGTGTCTTTTGTTTGCTTCCGCTTGTTGCACCTAAAATACTGTCTCTCCCTTGCAACTCTGCCATAATTGCCTGCCAGGGACCACCACCTACGGGCTGGCCAAATGATGACGTCACCAAGAGGGATGTTTGATCGGGCTCAATCGGCGGCCAAACATCACAGAGGCAAGATGTCGCCTCAGCAGTCACACTTACTCCAAACTTCTTTTGTGGAAGCAGTGTTAAAGGCATATTCACAGGAATTCATCTGGCACAAATAAGGTGAGAGATAGTTGAGGGCAAAGCTTGTTGGTCAAGCAAATTGGAATTGAGACTCGTGTTAAATCCGTTACTAGTCGAATCCTAATTTTTCTCAGTTCCATTCCCATACAAATGCACTTTTGTAGATTACTTAACTGAAATCTCATTTACCACATTTTATTTCTTGACCTGCAACTTACCACTGCTATACATTGATAAGAAATATCTTTCACTATGGGTGCCCAAGTAAAATTTCGCCCTCAGAGGATTGCTCATTACCACGTAAAGGTCTATCCCTTCACCTAACAAATTCTAATTTCATTTCACCCTTTTTCTATCATCGTAAATAAAGCGTTTTACATCAATACTCATAAATAAAATGTTTTATGCTATAAACTGCAAATAACTATTTTAAATAAAGTTTTATGCTATAAATTGCAAATAATTAGTACGTAAAACTGCCCAGTTGGCATTGCAAACGTTTCTTGTTAATACAATTTAATGAATACATACTGTATTTACCTTGCTGATTCTTCATTTATTGGGAATATAGTGTTTTCCGTTATAAGTTGCATATAATTCATAAGGTGTTTTTGCCCTATTGGCATTGTAATCGTTTCTTGTTAACCACAATTTAATGAATACATACTGTATTTATCTTGCTGATTCTTCATTTATTGGGAATAAAGTGTTTTGAGTTATAAATTGCAAATAAATCGTAATTTTGCCCTATTGGCATTGCAAACATTCCATATTAACCACAATTTTAAGAATACTGTACATACTGTAATTGTCTCGCTGAGACTTCATTTATTGTGAATAAATTGTTTTATGCTAATGCCTGCAAATAATTAATTATTTTGCATGCTCTTATGGTAGCGTAAATATTCTAGTTAGCTGTGACTAACCAATATATTTTCATCCAGTAAAATAACATTGGAAATTCATTATTTGTGTGCTCGCACCTCAGTTTCTCCATTATTAAAGGTGTGTTGTTTCTGTTTATGCAATTGCAGTGTCCTCTATTCTACTCTGCCTGTGTGACTGAGGTGATTGTCGAGTTGAGGCCAAAATCTTGGCATCCGTCTACGGTCCCAGGAATTGAAATCATGCTTACCACCTCTGGGATTCGAGGCAGCATTCCATAAATTTAAAGTTTGAATTTGTTCCAGTTTTCCAAATATTAATTCAGTTTTTGTAATGTGTCATCGCATTTCCAAAATAAAAAAAAAAGTTGAATTCTGAATTTCATTCAACCGAGTTCAGTACCATGAGTCCCCTTGGTAATACAGAAACTTACCAACATCCTCCCCATATTCACTTCTTTAACTATTCTTCCAGTCTGTCCTTTTATTATCATTTATCATTCTCTTATTTCTGTCTTGTCCTTAAAGTACTGCTTTTTCTTCTCATGGTTCTTGGTGCCCAGGCCCTATGAGAGCAATTTACTCTGCCCATCCTGGGGACACACTCATAAAAAATAATCCTCCTCAGTACATATGGCATCAATATGTCCCTGTAATTGGTAGAATTAAATTCATCCATGGTTTTATAACTAATAAAACTCCCAGCTGTATGGACCCACTATTCTTGCCATAATTATACCCTACATTAAAAGTTGAGCTTAGGTGTTTTCCCAAATTGTCTTGGGCTCTCAAACCACCCCTGGAGTAATGTGACAAGGTATAGCAAAGATAAACGTATGTGCAACTTCATGGTGGAGATGAAAGGCTTAGTCCTCAAAACAATTATTTGTTTCAGATATATATGATCAGACAGAAGCCAGGGAGTGGAAACAGACCAAATTTCGGAAGACAGGGCTAAGCTACTTGAGGCAATGAGAAATGTGTAAAATGAAATATCGATCTCAAGGTGGAGAGAGTTTGGATTGTATAAGGGAATAACAATAAACCTACAGTGTTGAGTGGTAGTGAATGTTGGACTATAAATACAGTGAAGAAAATAAAATCGAAGTATTGGAACAAAGTCTCAGAAAAGCTTCGTAATATTAGATAATTTCACGAATCCAGGTAAAAAATGTCATAGCAAAAAAGTTAACCTAAACTGTGAATTTTTACCAGTGACTTTATTACTGGCCACAAATGCCACGGGGTTGGGAGTGAAAGAGTTGTGGAGATGCATTAGCTTAGCTGTTTCTACATCCATAAGAAATAGACAATGAAATAATTTTCAAAAAGATATAATGGTTAAGTTTACCAGGTATTCAACCAATATGTACGCAAATGGAAATGGAGGGGTGGCATGCGTGATGCATTGTCTATTATAGGCATTTACACACAAGAGGGCGAGAGGTGTGCGAGAGAGAGAATTAGGTGATGCCATGAGAAACACAAACCACCCATACATTTGTCAGTACAAGAAATCAAGCCTTGATTATGAGTTCAGACACTTAAGGACAAGTTTTGGCATGTATTAGTTTAACTGTTATCACATGTTTACCACTATAGAGAGCTGGAGGCAAGTTTTTGTTTTTCATCAGGGTGAATTCCCCCGTTCATAAGTATTAAATCTTTGGTTCCATATACAGAGTCAATACTCTAAGTGATTCAAAGTACACAATAAGCTTAATATATTGTTGCACCCCTCTATTTTCTTACATGTATAATTTTAGATCATATCTGCAATACACAGCAATATGAAATCTTCATTTGCCACTTGAACAATTAACCGAGAGCAATATATACAAGCAATTAACACATAAACTTTTGATTATAAATAAACTAGCCACAATGGCTGTTTAGTAGTAATTAACAATTAAATACCACAAAATAACAAATATTAAAAGTAACATTACCACTGCGATGATACCATGCATTGAGAACCAGCGCCCAAGAGAAGACAATGGTTTCCAATCGTAGTCCACCCATACATACGGACCAAACTGCGCTATTATACGACGTAGTTTACCTCTAATAACAGAATAAAATATATTCTTATAAGCTGTTAATTGTCACTTACTTTAAAATAAAAAAAATAAAAATATTTTTTTTTTAAACAATTAACTAAATAAAAAAGTACACATTTTCATTAATTTCACCTCAATTTTGCATGCAATAAAATCTCGCAAAATATTCAAAAAATTACGTTAACTGCATTTTTTTTAACATTAAGAAATGGGGAAGCAGAAACACTTAAAACTTATTAGCTGAAAAAAAGGCTATTTGAGTAATATCACATTCTTTTCCACAAATTACAATACAGAATGCAAAAATATCACAGCTACCAAAAAAATATAGGTAACTGTATCCATTTTCATCTTTAATATCTCAAATGACATTTATAACTACCTCAAATTCAGGAAAGTATGAATGAGATTGGAGTTTATAAAAGAAGGGTGAAGAGGTAAAGTGCTTGCTGTTTGAATCTCTTAAATAAGGCAGATAATCTTACCGTACCAATGTTAAAGTCAAGATAACATTCTATTAACAAAAATAATAGGATAATAGAAGCTCCTTCAAACGGATTAGATGGAAGATCATGATATCCCTATGTGACAATGTTTTTGTCTATTGTAAGGAGTTAGCTAAAATTTACTTTCAATACTCCATTACATTAAACAAAGTTTCCTCTAAAATAATCTTAATGTGTCAACGAATTATGATGTTTATTGCAACAAGTTTTAAAAAAAATCTTTCTATATAATTCTAGTAGCGAATAAATAAGTATATCAAATTATGACAATATACAATAACCTACATTACTGCAACATGCACAGATATTGATAATAAAAACTCTCCTTATCACAAGCATTCTTACTGGCAAAAAGATTTTTATTGCAATTTATGCAGACAACTTCTCAAGCTACTTTTCATGACTTTCAGGGTAATTGTGGTGCTCATGTTTGATGAATGTTAAAATGAAAAAGTAAATAAATTTCATTAATGAATAAGAAGTTTGTCCGGAGTAACTAAAGCCAAAGAACACACTACAGAAACATCTCTAACAAATTATTTACAAAGCGCTCTCTCTCTTAGGTAATAATCCCTACCTGTAAGTGGGGATGTTCCAAAGTCCTCGCCAATGGTAAGTCTTCATAGAAAAATGCTTCAATGTCATTAAACCACAGTAGATCCCAAGACCATTACACACTATCGCATCCAAAATCCACTAGAAAAAGTCGTAAAAAGGAAAAATCAGATATATGGATGCAAAAACCTATGCATTCCTCTAATCAACGTGAGTAGCACTATTCCAGCAGACATCTACAATATCACTCTGGGCTTTTAAAAGCATTTTCTGAATAATATTATAATTAATGGTAAGGTTTAAATGCAAGAATGCATGCCCAAGATTTTAATATGAACACAATTTTAGTATGCAAGAGAGGAAATATTAAGTTTCTATCTATACAATACATATACACTACATCGTAAATATTATCCAACATATATGCTAAACATCCTTTATTAAAAAGCATAAACAAAATTTAGGAAGATATATCTAGCACAAAAATGAGTTTTTCATATCAGATATCTACAAGAATATATTTAAAACTCAAAAAACACACAGAATAAGTAGAGGAGCTGGAAACTAGGAAAATGCAAACTAGAGCAAAAGGATACTGCTACAAGATATCTTAAACCATCACACTCTTAAAAAATATCCTCTTTCCCCAACAACATATTCATAATTATTTCTTAACAATACTTCAAAGTAGGTGGGAAGATTTGATATTATATTCTGCTATTATCTTCAAGATAAAAATTCTTGCTCATACCTATTTATTATGCAAGGTATGGCAAGCCCCCATCATTAAATTTATCATGAGCATGCATCAAAATACTTTCCCATTTTCCACATCTATTCCATATTTGTAGTTGAAATATTTAATTTTTACTTCTTCAAGAATGCCTGATCACAGAAGTCTCCGTCTTCATTCTTTGGGGATTCTCACCTCCCATCATTATCGTAGCTATGCAGATCTATTAAAATATGTTTATTAAAAAGGCAATCCAAAAGTGCGTTTTTATGTGACATCCATGTAAAAAGCAATGTTTTGCCGTTGCAATATCTCTTCAAAAGCAATCCTTGTAAAAAAAAAATAGCATAGCAGGAATGACAACATAAATCCCTTTACCCATATACATTTCTTTCTTTCCACAAGGAAAATGAAACAGGTTCTGGGAGCATCAGGAGTGAAACGTTTTCCCAGTGACTTTCACATAGTATGTTTAAGCTCATACAACACTTTGCTAAATCCATTTGTAGATAAGATGAAGGTAGTGGCACACTGGCCGCTTTCAACACAGAATAATGAGTAAGTTTTTGTTTTTACAGAGTGTGACAATAGGAGAAGCAAATAAAATTGCCTTCATTAGGTCCAGGTACCAAGAATACATAAAAATGAAGAAAAAGTAGCAGTTTAAAGACAAGGTATAAATAATAGAGTGATAAACAACAGAAAAAGGACAGACTGAAAGAATAGTTCATATAATGAAAACTTAGAATCATGGAAGGATTAGGCCCTGAGATGACGACAGACCAGTTCTCTGACAGAAAAAAGGTTATAAGAGTTAAGGAAGACAGGAGGAAGAGTTCCGGTCTGTAGGTGAAAGAAAAAAAGCAGTCACTGCACCGACCAATCCACAACCTACATATCTCCACTCAGTACCTGTGTGATGAAGCCACTTGGTGTGTATTACAGGCCTTGGCAGAGGAGGAGGGATGCAACTCACAAGCTCATCAGAAGCGATGAAAGCAGTACAGATAGAAAAGAGAAAAGGATGATACCTTCTGGCAAAGAGGAAGAGAATCCAGATTAGAAGTAAGAGAGGGACTATTAATGGGTCGGATTGCTTTAGATTCAGCCAACCAAGGAGATAAGTATAAAAAGAAGCACCCAAGATGTGAGAGAATTATTCTAAGCAGGGACAGATATGACCTTTAGAAATTTTAGTAACTGACAAGGGGAAAAGTCTTGACGAAAACAAAACAGAACTCTTAATTTCTTAGATGCAATTTTAGAAATTTGAATTTTTGAGTGTGAGATATTTGGTGGAACATCATCCTCATAAGCTTGGTCTCTGATAGCAGCACAAATGGCCAGCTTACAGTTTTGTGTAAATATTAAATTTATTTAATTTATCTTTTGTCATTAAGTGCAAATTAAAACTCTATGGTCTAGATATTCCACTACAGAGAAATAAGAGGCCCTTTGTTATTCTCTAGGTTAAGTCCCATATGGTGTTTGATAGCAACATTTGTCACCCTTTATAAGTGACGTTTTCTCCTCTCTTTAACCAAACAAAATTCTATTTGATTTTCCCCTTTGACTAAAGCTAGCAAATTGAATCTTCGTTCATACATACTCTTATGCTATTTATTCTACATCGCCACTGCACGTCCTTTTCCTCTTGGTATTTGATGCAGTGATGCTCATTTCTCTCCCATTCATAGCCTACGTTTCTCTGTGCCTACCTCTATGCACTTCTAGTTCAGAGTTTATAGTACTTGTTATATAATTACTGAAAAGTCATGGTATCAGTTCATCATTAGTGTAATTTAGAGCTGATCTTGGAACAATGACCCCTTCAGCACTCATGTTTTTAAATCAGAATTTTACTTAACATTTGATATATCCGCTTATTAACAGATCCTAGAGGTAATAACTCTGCTGGATAAAGAGCTTGAGCCCAGCCTTGGACCACTGACTACACTACTAACATCATGAAACATTACAACATCCTCGTTTCTAAAATATAGCTTGTTGTTATGATGCACATTTTTCTCCAATTATTAGTTTAAATCTCTTTCTGTGCAACTCTTACCTGCTTAAGAGGCAGATATAGATTTGTCAATAGTTCAAATCTCTTCTCCATGTCCTTCATCTATTTATTATCATTATTATTATTATTATAAGCACACGCTCAGGCAATTACAGACTATTCAATTAATGGATTAAAAGG
>JAXCGZ010004870.1:22500-27375 GCA_037179515.1 Halocaridina rubra | reverse complement strand
ATTGACGTAGGGATTTTCCTCCTACGTATATATACTTATAATTATGGTAGCGTGGTTGGTGAAAGACATCTTCTTATTCACAGTTTATTCTTATTTTAACATCTATGTACTCAGAGCTCCTATTACTACAGTTCCTGTCACGACTAATCCCTGAGTCCTACCCCCAAGAGGGGGAGGCTAACTCAGCTGTACTGTTTTAACTCTGCTGCTGGCAAGGCCCGGTCTCTAACTCTAACTAACTGTCTCTGCCCTGGGTGGCTCTTGAAATACCCCCAGGGGCAGGGCGTGGCTTGACATCCAATTCTCCAATGAGATCAAGGGATATCTAGTCCTGCCAATCAACGCCAGGTTCAAAGTGGAATCCCGCCTACTTCCGGGGAGGAGCTATTGGGCATCTCTCCAGGGCATGTACTTACGTACGGGCCACAGGTTTATGTTTCTTGAGGTTTAGGAAATGGTTAACTTCCTGGCCTTTCCTGCCCTTCTCGATGCCAGATCCTAGGTCTCACGGTTCCGGTCATATATCTCCTTGACACTTTCTACAAACATTGTAATAAAATATCTGTGCCCTCGACCAACCGTTACCCCTCAAGATCTGTTACAAGTTTCAGATTCTGGCTTCAGCATGACGGACTGGCTTCAGCATGACGGAAGTCATACGACATCCCTCTCAACCAAAACTGAAATATCTCTTATTTCAGTCGAAGCATGGGCTAATTTTCCGGGAGCTCTTGGACATATCCTAGCTAACATTAGTTTACAATAGAAATGGGGCCGAATTATTTAAGCTATTTTCTAAGAATTCCTATACAAATTACACAAACATAACATATATAGAGTACTTTTACAGACAACTAGAGCATGCAGGGTCTATTTCCTTGTTGGAAATCTGTAATGCAAACATATTCTTATATTTAAGCAACCATAATTCCAGTGTGAAACTAATATCAAACATTAATTAAGATCAAAAGCCAGTTTAAATCAAATCATTAATTCATCTACTTCTCTCGTTTCTTAAAAAGGCTAAATTGAGTTAATTACGGTAAAATCATAACTTATGTAGCACGTTAGCAAACAATTAAGTAGAGTATTAGCATGTATAAACATGTAAAATGCAATAGACCATAACATCAATAGTAATTTCTATAAGAAACCTTATCTTATAATTTCTACTCTTATCATTATTATGGGCATTAATTTATTTTAAAATTTGGCCTTAAAACTACTCCTGAAACAAAACATGTTTTACTGTGTGTAAAGTCGAAACAGTTACTGTCTTGATATGCAATTACTATTCAGAGACCAATTAATATAAAAACTTAATGAACCTAAAGATTAAATCATAGTTCAAATAATAATAATGCTAAAACAAAACACTAATATTATTTAAGCAGAAAAACAACTTATTAATCTTAGTTCAAATCATACAATTTATCAACGGCACTTATTCAAAACTATATCTAAGGGAGACTCTGAGTTTTTCGCTTAAAATTATCTTAAAGCTAGTAAAACAAAAAAATAAACATAAAAATAAAAATATTTTGTCTTTTTTTAGCACAAAAGACGGTGGGGACACTTTCTTTCCCATTTTTTTCAGTTCTAATTCGGGGGTAACTTTAATTAACTAATAAGGGATTTTTAAATACCCTTCTTTCTCTCTTCACTAAAGTTTGGACATGTATAGGGATTATTTTTCTTTCTCGTTTACGTGGCTTCTAAAGGTATTATTAAAATATTGTAAAATATTTCTGTGTTTCTTTTCCTCTCTTTTCACTACAGTTATGACATGTATGGGGATCTCCTTGTTTCTGGGATTTCATCAAGATTACATGGTTTTTTTAAAGTAGTTTAAAACTTTTATTCTTTTAGGACTGTTCTCCCTGTCTTAGGACGACTTTTAATTTCTCTGTCTAGGACGACTTTCGTTTTCTCTGTCTAGGACGACTTTCGTTTTCTCTGTCTAGGACGACTTTCGTTTTCTCTGTCCCTTGCTCATGAATTCTTGCTAGGTGCGATTCCACGGTTTCCCTCGGGGATTCTATTTTTTTTCGCTCCCTCGCTGTCCTTGCTGCGGGCCCAGGTTTGTTGCCCTATCTCCGTTACTCGGATAGGCAAAACAAAAAGGACAAGGACTGGGCCCATCCGCTAATCCTTCCAGCCCGGCTTCCTCGTCCCGCCCTCGGCCGATCTTGACTAAGACCACCACGCAGGAGACCTGCAACGTCACAGCGATTCTCTTCCTGTACGGCCCTCCACACGTACCTTCGAAGCAGATCTCGGGATGAAAATTTGAACCTCTGTCACTACTACAGTTGTAAGAAAGGTTCCCTATGACTTCAGGGTACCAACAATGGCCATACGTTGGTAATCGAGGCTATACTTTGCCTCCCCTGCAACTGCAAGTGATTGCAATCTCTATTCAATGGGCACTAGGGACTTGTCTGAGCGGACAACATCTAAAGACTTTTAGAACTTGCAGGTCGGGGCTGCCTAGGAATAGGGTGGTAATGGAAGGTATGTGTCTTCACAACTAGATTATTATTCCAAGATACTTAGGGCTTAGCAACTGCTACATAGCATTACTCTACTATAAATGTCAAAAAGAACAATCATTAAATGCTGAGAAAAGCCACTAAAGAAACATTCTTATTAGCGGTGGCTACAGTAACATCAAGTATGAATTCAGATAAAAGATACAAATCGTCAAGTTACTGCTGATTTCATTTCAAAAATAATAATTAGCAACAGGCCAGTGAGAGATAGCAACAATATCAGTCAACATAATAACATTACTAATAATCATGATCTAAAAATAAGAATAATAAACAATAAAAATAAATATACTAAATCAGAAATATCAATATATATACAATGGAGACTGGCATTCAGAAGTAAGAACAGAGTTCTATACTTATACTTCATAGCAATGCTCATTCTAACACAGTCTCTTTTAATATTTAAATTCCTGCTGTCATAATCAATGTATATATATAGAGCATAAGTGGCAACTCGCTGGCTCCACAATTTGTCAATGGGAGTTCTATCTATTCTCTAAACAGTTGCGACATGTGGCACAAACATTTATGCAAATGGCGGTACTACCGATATCTTATCAGTATTTATGCAATAACAGCATGCAACAATCTATTGACTGCAATGAAATGTAGGCACAATTATCGCCTAGCTTCGCTGAAAAAAAAACACACAAAAAAACTCAAAGACAGCAACGTTCTTTTAGCATTGAACGGAGCCTCTGTCAGGCTCAGAGTCGAGTGAAAGGTAGGAGAGAGAGAGAGAGAGAGAGAGAGAGAGAGAGAGAGAGAGAGAGAGAGAGAGAGAGAGAGAGAGAGAGAGAGAGAGAGAGAGAGAGAGAGAGAGAGAGGCTGGGCGACCGTGAAATACGTTGCGGTTTCCACTCACAAGTCAGCTGAGATGGGCCTCTGTCTTTTAACTTGTACTGAAAATAAAAAGTGTCGCAGAGTATCTCTAATAATAAAATAAATAAACAAATGAACGTGAACAACGTTAGCAATGACTATTCGATAGAGTCTTACGTTTATTGTCAGCTCTCACTCTTTCTTTATGACCAAGCTGAAATAATTTTGATAAAACATTATCATGGCTAAAACTCGCAAAGTTTTATTTTATCAATCTAACATATCTCTTCAGACAAATAATGTATATACTGCAGCTAGCAAAGAAAATAAAGAATCATTCATAGATTCACGTCCTTTATCACGTAACATCTATCTTGGAATCTCTCGGAAATCGAATAATAATCTCAATGGCGGAGTAGGGGACAAAACAAAAATAAAACAAACTTGGCATTTCAACCATATCTGGGCAGGTGGAGAATTACTTTCTCATCCATATCCGTCACTAGATATTGCAACAGCGCATCACCTCCCATAAATACACTCTGATATGGCATGCAGAAGGACCTGGCGGAGCAGGGGAACGATCCTCGCAGACTCCCCAATCATGCTTCCTAACGGTGCTTTTCCGCGATTTCACCCCCTAGAGCAACCCTCCCATTATACCCCCAGTCATTCATACTCACTCGCTGTCACGTTCGCTACATCACTTTCAAGACAATCATCCCCTTTCTGTAAAATTCCCTTTAATTTACAACGTTGGTTGTAAGAAGAGTAAGGGTGAAATCTCGGTTGGGCCGCACGGTCACAGTCTGCCTCACTAGTCCTAAGTCCCATTCTAACGAACAAACAAACATTCTACTCCCTTGAAGCTACGTTTGGGTGACACTGAAAAACCTTCCCTATTCTAGGACAGCACAAATTACTCTAATTTACTCTTACTTTCACCTGCATAGCGCGAAATTAAGAAACTCATCTCTAAACAATATCACAAAATTTCTTATTCTTCAAAAATAAAATGCCATACACGTATCGTAATATTAATTCCCCATCATCACAACACAAAAAGAACGATCTGTCATTTATGTCTTTCTTTCGCTAAAACGTTACTCCCCCGGAGAAAAAAACAAACAAAAACGAAAGAACCTTGAAAACAGGCGCAATCTTAACACTCGATTTCTTACGCTTTAAGAAATTAATATAACAATGATTTCACGTACATTAAAATATCAAGGATCAGTACAATTACTACAGATTTATAATAACGAGGTTGGGAGATCGAATGGTCACTTCCACATTCCTTTCTCGAAAATCACACGTGTTCTAAGTAAAACCTTAAAAGCAGATTCAAGTATATTTCTCACTATAATTCTTGCACTTAAGAAATTAATATACTGTAATAGTGATTTCACGTGCGTTAAATTTGTCAATTAAAAATCGATACATTCGCGTTCTTAAAATTCAATCTAAGCATTAATACAAATAAATGGAACGCACTTCC
>JAXCGZ010004870.1:0-17500 GCA_037179515.1 Halocaridina rubra | reverse complement strand
TTCTCTAACTCTCTGCTCCCTTCCTTCTATGTATGCTTTTATCCATTCCAAATCATTTCCACCTGTTCTATCCATTGCTTGCAGCTTCTGAATAAGTCTCCCGTGAAGGACAGTGTCAAATGCTTTCTGTAAGTCTAGGAATATTCAAGCAGCCCAACCCTCTCTTTCCGGCAAGATTCGGCTTACCTCATCATAATATTCTAATAAGTTCGTTACAGTGGTAAGCGCTGGCTTCGCATTCACGAGGTCGAAAGATCGGTTCCCGTCCAAGATCGAGAGTTTAAGCTGTTTATTGGCAGGAACTGCTGTGGTTGAACACGACAGTGGGGGGTTGGGGCTTGCCCTGGCTGACGAATACCCATTGTATTGATATGGAAAATAAAGTTTGCTTTGTTTGTTTCTCTGAAGCCATGTTGTCTCACTGACAAAAAGTTGAAGGATTTCAAGTGAAGAGAGATATGTTTCCTTAGTAGTTTCTCCATAAATTAGGAAACTATGCTGGTCAAGGAAACAGTTCTATAGTTTATAGCTGTATCGCTCCTTCCCTTTTTGAAGATAGGCATCATGTTCACTTGTATCTAGCCTGCTGGCTAGTACAGTGGTAACACGCTGGCTTCGCATTCACGAGGTCGAAAGATCGGTTCCCGTCCAAGACCGAGAGTTTAAACTGTTTACTGACAGGAACTGCTGTGGTTGGACACCACAGTGGGGGGTTGGGGCTAGCCCTGGCTGACGAATGCCCATTGTATTGAAATGGAAATAAAGTTTGTTTGTTTGTTTCTTGTTTGTTTGTTTGTTCTTGGAATCTTCCCTGACTCCAGCCACATTTTAGATATGATACTTAGTGCTGCTGATATTGAATTTTCATATTTCTTAAGTACATAAGGGATATATCATCAGGACCTGTAGTTTTATTGGCATATAGCTCCATCAGTACTTTGCATACCTCTGTGGCTGAAAAGATGATGTTCTCTAATACCGGCCCATGAGCTTCTATCTCTGCAATCTGAGGGGGCGGGGGTATTTTCTACTGTATATACTGACTGAAACTACTTGTTCAGTTTTTCACAGATCTCTACATCCGTTTTAGTGATGCTTCCACCCACTCTCTAAATATTTAAAACCTGTTCTTTTACCTTCAGTTTTCCTCTGATAAAGCTGTGGAAAAGTTTGGGATTTTCTTTAGCCTTCATGGTGATATCCCTTTCATAGTCTTTTTCTGCCTCTCTTCTTGTACTTAATTAATCATTTCTTGCTCTTTTATAACTCTGTAAGGCATTTATTTTTTTTTCTCCTATACCTTTTTCAGGTTTTGTCTCTCCACCTCCTAGCTCTCTTACACTCAAAGTTGAACGATTTATCTCTGGCATGAATTACTCCTATTTTGATGACAGGTATGCAGCAAGTTACTATCTTCTCTCATATTCCTCACAAAAGATGTTGCATATTTCTTGTAAGGTTTGTTGTTAAATAAGGTCCACCAGTCAATAATTGCAAAAACCTCATTATTTTGATATAATCTCCTTTTGGATAGTTTCTTATCATGTCCTAAAGCCTCTACTCCTAGGAAGAACATCTTCGATAATATACTCCATCATAAACAGACAGTGATCACTCTTTCCAGTTGGTGGATCATACTAAATTTTTTCAATATCCAACACATTCTCTGTGAATACTAGACCAAGCAGCGATTGCTCATCCCCTCCCCTGGCCCCTGTTGCTTCCAATACATGTTGGTGTAGGAAATTCCCTTATGCAATTTATGTATGTATGTATGTATGTATGTATGTATGTATGTATGTATGTATGTATGTATGTATGTATGTACGTATGTACGTATGCATGTATGTATGTATGTATGTATGTATGTATGTATGTATGTTTGTACATACTTACCTATTTGCAAATACTTAATTGTGCTTACAGGAAAAGTCCCCAAGCTCATAGCTCCCCGTTTTCTAGTCGATTCGATTTTGTACTAAGTGATACTAATCATAATTGTCCTTAAAACTACCTATTCGCATAGCTAATTTCAGTTTCACTAAAAATGTACTTCATTACATCCTGCAAAGATGTTTTCTCACGAAGCTTCAAACTATGACCTCTAGTTCTAGTGCCAGCCATATCAAAATATCGTTCCTTATCCACTGTGTCATAACCATGAGGGAATTTAAAAACTGTCACCATATCCCCCCTCATTCTTCTAGCTTCGAGTGATGGCAAGTATAATACCATCAGCCTCTCATCTTAACTGAGATTGAATATTTCTGGCACCAGTTTAATGGCTTGTAGCTGAAGTTTTTCCGGCTTAACTACGTGCTTTTTCAAGTATGAGTTCCAAAAGAGAGCTGCATGTTCAAACTTTGGCCTAATATGGGATTCATAAATATTTTTGAACGTTTCCTGTCCCATGTGCCTGAAGGCTACCCATACATTTGCTAAGAAAGCATATGTTGCCATGACTATGCCTGTTATATGCATTTCTGGAGACAAATCTTCCAGTATATTTACTCCTTGATCTTTCTCATTCTCTGTCTCTTGAAGTTCTGCTCCTGCCATAGAGTAGTTAAGATTGGCCTTCTTTCACTTTTACCCATTTTCATTATCTTACATTTAGAAGTATTTAATTTCATTAGCCATTTTTCTGACCACTCATGCAGACTGCTTAGGTCTTCCTGAAGCTCTCTACCATTGTTCTCGTTTCTTATGTATGCATGGATGTATGCATTGATGTATGTATGTATATATACACATCAAGGAACTTCTCGCACCAACTTCCACATATACTTGTTGGACGGGTGAGAGGTGATTTCCCATGTGATGAAGTGATGAGGGTAAATAAGCTGCGACCGTCAGTCCTCACGGCAGAATATCCTTACCCGCATACCTGTGGATGATCAGAGCAGGATGTTAGATGGCGATGTGGCAACCCTTTATCCTCAACGAGGAAAGAGGAGTATTTGAGGTATGTGCTTGATTGTTGTGAATGCGTATTCTTTGGCTCGGTCGCTTCCTTGCAAGCTTAAATAGGTCACTGTATGTAGATAAAGATATATATATATATATATATATATATATATATATATATATATATATATATATATATATATATATATATATATATATATATATATATATATATATATATATATATATATATATATATATATATATATATATATATATATATATATATATATATATATATATATATATATATATATATATATATATATATATATATATATATATATATATATATATATATATATATATATATATATATATATATAACCTCCTGTGGTGTAGTGGTAGCGCCTTGACTTAGTAATCATAAGTCCTAGGTTCGAGTCCCGGTAGGGGTAAAAAAATGATTCATGCTTTCACATATGTAATGTGCTAATCTGGTTATTTCATGGCCCGAATGAGATTGGGAATTGAATTAAATGCTAAAATGAAGCCAAGAGTGAGGTTGGGGAATCTGTAATATGAACATAGTGGCATTCAGTAAGAATGCGTTCATTCCTAAGTATAGCAGATATAAGCTATAAGGTTGGATTCCTTTTAACCTTCTGTGGTGTAGTGGTAGCGCCTTGACTTAGTAATCATAAGTTCTAGATTCGAGTCCCTGTCGGGGTAAAAAATGATTAATGTTTTCACAAATGTAATGTGCTTATCTGGTTATTTCATGGCCCGAATGAGATTGGGAACTGAATTAAATGCTAAAATGAAGCCACGACTGAGTTGGGGAATCTGTAATATGAACATAGTGGCATTCAGTTAGAATGCGTTCATTCCTAAGTATACCAGATATAAGCCATAAGGTTGGATTCCTTTTAACCTTCTGTGGTGTAGTGGTAGCGCCTTGACTTAGTAATCATAAGTCCTAGGTTCGAGTCCCGGTCGGGGTAAAAAAATGATTCATATATATATATATATATATATATATATATATATATATATATATATATATATATATATATATATATATATATATATATATATATATATATATATATATATATATATATATATATATATATATATATATATACCTTCTTCTACCTTTGACCTTATTAATTCCACTGAATAGCAGGATCGGCCTCTCGAGTCAACTTCCTCCACTTGTTCCTATCATATATATATATATATATATATATATATATATATATATATATATATATATATATATATATATATATATATATATATATATATACTTGCCTTTGGCTAGTACAGTGGTAACGAGCTGGCTTCGTATATGAGGTCGATTGATCGGTTCCCGTTCAAGGCCGAGAGTTTAAGCTGTTTACTGGGAGGTTACTGCTGTCGCTGGGAACCACAATGGGGGTGGGGGCTTGCCTCGGCTGACGTTCTGAAGAACATTTCAGATGGATATCTGAACTGAAACCCTGCAAGCTTTACCTTTACACACACACACACACACACACACACACACACACACACACACACACACACACACAAAAGAGCAAGAAATGACTACCTACGTAAAAGGAGAGAGGCAGAGAGAGGCTATGAGAGGGACATCACAAGGAAGGCTAAAGAAAATCCAAAGCTTTTCCACAGCTTTATCAAAGGAACACTGAAGGTAAAAGAGCAGGTTTTAAGGCTAAAGAGAGCAGATGGAAGCATCACTGAGATGGATGAAGAGATCTGCAAAGAATGGAACAAGGAGTTTCAGTCAGTATTTACAGTGGAAAATACCCCACCCCCTCAGATTGCAGAGATAGAAGCTCAAGGGCCGGTATTAGAGAACATCAACCTTACAGCCACAGAAGTATGCAAAGCGCTGATGGATTTAGAAGTTCTTAAAGTTACAGGTCCTGATGACATATCCCCTCATGTGCTTAAAAAATGCGCAAACTCAATATCAGTGGCACTAAGTATTATATTTAAAAAAGTTACTGGACTCAGGGGAGATTCCAAGAATCTAGAAACAAGCAAATGTGATACCTATCTTCAAAAAGGGAAGGAGGGATATGGCTCTGAACTAGTAGACCAGTTTCCTTGACCAGCATAGTTTGCAAAGTTATGGAGAAACTACTAAGGATACATATCTCTTTTCACTTGGAATCCTTCAACTTTTTGTCAGTGAGGCAACATGGCTTCAGAGAAGGTAGATCAACAGTAACAAACTTATTAGAATTTTATGATGAGGTAAGCCGAATCTTACAGGAAAGAGAGGGCTGGGCAGATTGCATATTCCTAGGCTTCCAGAAAGCGTTTGACACCGTTCCACATGGGAGACTTTTTGGGAAGCTGCAAGCAATGGCTAGAATAGGTGGAAATGTCTTGGAATGGATTAAAAATTACATAGAAGGAAGGGAACAGAGGGTTAGAGTAAGACACTCAGTATCTGAATGGAGGAGAGTTAGTGGTGGAGTTCCACAGGATGATCTAAATAGTCTGCATGAGTGGTCAGAAAAGTGGCTAATGAAATTCAATACTTAAAAATGCAAGGTAATGAGAATGGGTACAAGTGCAAGAACGCCCAACTTGACTACTCGGTGGCTGGAGTACAACTTCAAGAGACAGAAAATGAGAGAGATCTATTAGTAAACATTCTGGCAGATTTGTCTCCTGAAATACATATAAATGGCATAGTAAGGGCAGGATATGCATTCTTATCAAATGTAAGGGTAGCCTTCAGACACATGGACAAGGAAATGTTCAGAAATATTTATATAACCGATGTGAGGCCAAAACTCGAATACGCAGCCCCTTTTGGAATCCGCACATGAAAAAGCACATAACTAAGCTTGAAAAAGTTCAAAGACATGCTACGAAACTGGTGCCAGAAATACGCAATCTCAGTTATGATGAGAGGCTGAGGGAATTAGACTTACCATCACTCGAAGCTAGAAGATTGAGGGGGGATATGGTGACAGTCTTTAAATTCCTTCATGGTTATGATAAAGTGGATAGGGATCGATATTTTGATATGGCTGTCTCTAGAACTAGAGGTCATAGTTTGAAGCTTCGAAAGAAACCTTCTTTGCAGGATGTAAGGAAATACTTTTTCAGTGTATGAGTAGTTGATAATTGGAATTCGCTTAACGAGGAGGTAGTTAATGCTATCTCAATCCATAGTTTTAAGGACAAGAATGATAAGTATCACTAAGTATAAAATGGAACCGATCAGGAGACGGGAAGATACGAGCTTTGGGCTCTTTCCCGTAAACACAAATAGGTAAACACAAATAGGTAAATACAATCACACACAGAGGCTGAGGGAATTAGACTTATCATCACTCGAAGCTAGAAGATTGAGGTGGATATGGTAACAGCCTTAAAATTCCTTCATTATTATGACAGAGAGGATAGGGATCGATATTTTGATATGGCTGGCTCCAGAACTAGAGGTCATAGTTTGAAACCTCGTAAGAAAACTTCTTTGCAGGATGTCAGGAAGTACTTTTTTAGTGTAAGAGTAGTTGATAATTGGAATTGGCTAAGCGAGGAGGTAGCTAATGCTAACTCAATCCATAGTTTTAAGGACAGGTATGATAAGTAGCACTAAGTATAAATGGAACCGATCATGAGACGGGAAGATAAAACAGTATAAATAATTACTCAAATTCATTTGCTCCCTTATTATTATGTTTATTTGTGTGTTTCTGTGTCAATATATACGAGTCTTTATTCCTATTCTTATAGTTTTAATTGAATATAATAATAATAATAATAATAATAATAATAATAATAATAATAATAATAATAATAATAATAATAATAATAATAATAATTAAATAATAATAATAATAATAATAATAATAATAATAATAATAATAATAATAATAATAATAATAATAATAAAAATAATAATAATAATAATAATAATAATAATAATAATAATAATAATAATAATAATAATAATAATGATAATAATAATAATAATAATAATAATAATAATAATAATAATAATAATAATAATAATAATAATAATAATAATAATTATAATAATAATAATAATAATAATAATAATAATAATAATAATAATAATAATAATAATAATAATAATAATAATAATAATAATAATAATAATAATAATAATAATAATAATAATAATAATAATAATAATAGATGTGGAGGATTTCCTATGTGTTATTACCCTTCGATCTTATAACCCCCTAAATTCGAAAATACTGACACGACTTCGGTAGAGGCCTACAAGAGATCTCAAAATTAAAATCCTCTATCAATAAAATATAATTAATATTACATGCATAGATATACATGCAAATATATTATTAGAGGGTTTGTGAACTGTTGATATGTGAATGATTAAATAAACTCTCCTCACCTTAAAGCAAAACTTCCTCATACAGAATAATAAATTTTCCAACATACATTCTACCTACGAGTGTTCAATTAAATGAGCTCATTCTGTCGTCACACGTAGTCATAAACATTGTTAGAAATAAGCTGAATCTGTACTCATCTATCCGGAAAACCCAAATATCGTCAGCAATCACGGGACTCCGAATCAAACTTGAATATCTTCAGATCACGTATCTCTACCACGTTCTTCTACTTGAGTGTCTTGTAGTGCCTCACGAGAGCAACTAATTACTCATTAACAAACTTATAAGTACTTTCAATAAACACAGTAAACATGAGTGCCTCGTAGCATCTCACGACAGCAACTGAGAATAAACTCACAAATAAAAGAAAGCACAAACTCCATCTTTCACATTTTTCATAATCATTAGAACAAAATTTCACAATGACATTAAATATATCGTTCATTCTGCACAAGAAAAATCATGTTCTGAACACGTGGTGGACAATTATAATTGCAAGAACTCTCTGTTTACACAAAGTAGTCAACGTTATCATGATGCGTTAAAATATTAATTGGCAGAAAGCCTACCAAAGCAGATTTCGCTCTCGACTTCGGAGCTATACATACACTATGCATAAAAATACTTATACATACTTGATATAAATGAATACGTATACATACAATGTCTGTAAATCTACATACATGCACTTAAACTACAATAAACAAAACTATCATGCAAAACAACACTTTCATAATGTACGTAGAAATAAACTGTCTTGAAATATATTCAAGACAATAATAATAATAATAATAATAATAATAATAATAATAATAATAATAATAATAATAATAATAATAATAATAATAAAAATAATAATAATAATAATAATAATAATAATAATAATAATAATAATAATAATAATAATAATAATAATAATAATAATAATAATAAATATAATAATATTAATTAATAATAATAATAATAATAATAATAATAATAATAATAATAATAATAATAATAATAATAATAATAATAATAATAATAATAATAATAACAATAATTAAAATGTCAATAATGATAGTAATAAAAAGTAGCAAATTACTAAAAATTTCTGACAAATAATTTTGCACACACTTATAATACTGACTTGTATGCTTTGAGGAAACCCTATATATGGATTTCATCTTGAATCTATGAATAACTTTTTAAGCTAAAAATATAAAGCTCCCAGCACATATATAAATTCTAAAAATGGAAACATATTTCAATAATTACAAGATAGCGCATATTTTATAATAGCAATTGCTAAGGAATATATTATATAAAAAGAGTTATTTACGAAATATTCTGAATCTTATAATTGAAATAGTTAAGCATAAAATTGCGTTTTCTTTTATAAAATAAAAGTCATTGATTCTTATATAGAAAATGAAAGTTTTTCAATTGTGACTAGAAAACTGTCATTCTGACATCAATAATAATAATAATAATAATAATAATAATAATAGTAATAATAATAATAATAATAATAATAATAATAATAATAATAATAATAATAATAATAATAATAATAATAATAATAATAATAATAATAGTAATAATAATAATAATTATAATAATAATAATAATAATAATAATAATAATAATAATAATAATAATAATAATAATAATAATAATAATAATAATAATAATAATAATAAATATTTAAGTAATACTAACTAAAAAATAGATAAGATTAACAACAGTACAACAATTTGAAACAATAATGATATAAACAGTATGTGGAGAGGTTGTTGTTAAGTTTCTGTTTTACTAAGGGGACTCGAAGTACTGAACACAGTTAAGAGCTCACAAACAGACAGGACAAATATTACTGTACTTGAAAACCCCACCCTTACTACTACTACTCAGTTAAATGAAACTGAGAACTCAATTTTCTTTTAATTTTGGAAATGCAATGGCATATAAAAATTAATAATTAAAATAATTTTTGGAAAGCCGGAACAAATTTGAAATTAAAGGTTATGGAAAGGTGCCTCGAATCATGGAGGTGGTGAGCACGATTTCGATACCTGGCACCAAAGACGTGAGATGCCAAGACTTTGGCCTCAACTCGACGATCACCTCTGTCACACAGGCAAAGTAGAATAGAGGACACTGCAATTGCAGAAAGGGAAATGACACACCATTGATAATGGGAAAACTGAAGGCACGAGCACACGCATAATGAGTTTCCAATATTATTCTACTGGATGAAAATATATTGGTTAGTCATAGCTAACCAGATATATTTATGCTACCGAAAGAGCATACAAAACCATTAATTATTTTCTGGCATTAGCGTAAAGTAATTTATTCATATTAAATTAAGAATAAGCGAGATAAATACAGTATGTATTCCTTAAATTGTGGGCAACCACAAAAGTTGCAATGCCTATTAATTATTTGCAAGTAATATGGTAAAACACTCTATTTACGACAAAGGGAGAATCTACGAGATAAATACAGTATTCATTCAATTTTGGTTAGTGAGAAATATTTGCAATGCAAAAGGGGCAACGCCACATTTTGAAGTACTAGCAACTTTTAACTTAAAACACTTTATTCCCAGTATATGAAGAATCAACAAGATAAATACAGTATGTATTGATTAAGTTGTGGTAAACAAGAAACTTTTGCCAAGCCAACAGGGTAAAATTATTTTTTAATTATTTGCGGGTTAAAACAATTATTTTTTTTAAAGCATTAAACACTTTAGTTAAATGATTAATTACTCGCAATTTATATACTAAATCCCTTTATTTACGAGTTTTGACGTAAAGCACCTTATTTACGATGATAGAAAAGGTGGGAAATGAAATTAGAATTCATTAGGAAAAGGGATAGATTTTTTACGTGGTAATGAGCAATCTTCTGAGGACGAGATTTTACTTTGGTACCCTCAATGAAAGAAATTTCTTATCAATGTATATCGGCGGTAATTTCCACGTCAAGGAATTAAGTTTGGCAAATGAGATTCCTGTTAGGTAATCTACAAAAGTTCGTTTTGTATGGCAATGGAATCTTAGAAAAATTTCTTAGGATTTGACCAGTAAAGGATTTGACCAGTAACAAATTTAACCAGTTTATCGATTTCCCAATTTTTCTTGACCAACAAGCTTTACCATACACTATCTCTCGCCATGTTTGTGCCGCTGAGGTGAGTTCTTGACTCTGGGATGTTTGGCTGCCAATTGAGGGCGATTCAGCATCCCTCTTGGTGATTTCATCATTTGGCCCCCTGTAGTATATATATTTAAAGCAGTAATTGGTTAATATAAAATTCGAAGGCTACTGAATTGGTGGTCCCTGGCAGGCAAATATGGTAGAGATGCAAAGGAGAGATAGTATTTTAGGTACAACAAGCGGAAAAAAAAAAAAACCACGAGAATTATTATGGGCAAAATAGGTTACTGGCGAACAATCTCTAGAACGTTCTTTGTGTTGCAGGAAACGGAATATTAGCTATTCAAATAATAAAGAAGCTACTCAATATGTATCTAGACAGGCTAATGACATATCAGCAGGGTCAAATTTATAACAAAATTATTAGCAAGAGCAGTTTTTATAATATAGCAACATTTATTAGCAAAGCAATTTTATAATAAGAAAATTGTGTAAACAACGTATCTAACAGACTCGCTTGGATTATGGTATTGTTCATGAAAAAAAAAGTTAGAAAACAGAGAATAATAATAATTTTTATCTTGGGATCATGCTTTCTACACGCATAAGAATATTAAATAAGATATATTCAGAATTAACTATAAGCTGAAATATAAATCTCAATTAATCATAATCTGCAAAATGCAAGGATTGAGAATTATTTCTGTAAAAAAAGAACAGTTAAAGCTACCAAATTAACATATAAGGCATCTACTACAGCCTCTGGTGACTTTGAGCGAAACATTCTGTCACACAGTAATCAAGACAAATCAGGAAAAAACAAAACGATAATATTAGAAATATTAACAATAATATTAGTTATAGAATGACAAAAAATAAAGGTGAAATAATAGTAGTGCTAATAAATAGGAAATACTTAATAAAAAAAAAATAAAATAAAGATCGATTATTGCTATACAAAAATTAATAAAAGATGAAGAACATATGTTATTTTCGAAATTACATTTACTCAAACCTGAATAAAGCATACTTGATAATATGGGGTCAGTTGCAAATAAAATCATGACTTAAGTTAATACTTATGTGGTCGGTTAAGTCAAACATTGCAGATTCCAAGATGTTTCTATATTAAGATCCTTACTTCTTACTAAGATAGAAACATTGTTCCAGTCAATATGGTGAATGCAATCAGCATAATTCTTCAACAAGGTACTGGAAGACTGACAATTTCGAATGTTATATTTATGTTAATTGACACGAAATTCTAATAATTTGCCAGTCTGGCCAACATAATGCTTCTCACAGTCTTCACAAGGAATCTTATAAATAATATTAGAAGTGGAAACAGGATTATTTTAATCAGTATATTGCAAAAAGCATTTTCTTACTTGAAAACTAAACAGACATTTAATGTTCTCAGAATCTTGACTAAGCTATGACATCCCTGAAAAAAAAAAGAGAATAACTAGGGCATTATTAAATTTCAGAACCACATTAGTTTCAGGCAGGGGAGGTCATTGAAATGTGCGTTTTGGAGCACTGAAGCAAGTATTTAAGAACCAATTGGGGTAACAAAGATTTTTTCCAGTATCAAAGATTTTATCAATCTCATCGTCAAGGTATTCTGGGCTTACAATACAGAGAGCACCGAGAAACATTGAAGAAAAGACAGATTTTTTAATTTTGAGATCATGACCAAAATAAAAATGCACATAGGATAGATTATTTGTGGGTTTTCTAAAAACATCAAACTTCAATGAAAAAGGTTGTCTATGTAATAAAATATCTAAGACTGGTAAGCTATTATTGTTTTCTTTTCCTAACGTGAATTTAATAGAGGGAACAAAATTATTCAATTTTGTCAACAACTCCTGGACGTTAATATCAGTACGGGAAAAACAAAGTACATCATCAATATAACGAAACCAATGAAAATTGGTATTTATAGAGCCAATAGTTGACAGGAACTGTTTTTCAAAAAATTCCATATAAAGATTAGAAAGAAGAGGGGATAAGGGGTTTCCCACAGCAATACCGAAAGTTTGTTAATAATATTTATCACCAAAAACAAACTTGCAATCTGCAACACGAAGGTGAATGAGTTGAATGGTAACAGTTTTAGGTAATTGAATGGAATGATTATCTACTTCACAGCTAAGGTAGTCTAATAAGTAATAATATTATTACCAGAAACATCTTGGAATCTACAATAATTAACTTAACCGAGCACCAACATATTAACTTATATCATGGCTTATTTGTAATGGACCCCATATCATCAAGTATGCTTTATTCAAGTTTGAAAAATATAAATTTGGAAATAATATAAGTTCTTTAATTTCTTTTTGGCCAGAATTGATATTTTGTTTTAAGGCTGTTATTAAGTATTTCCTTTCTTTTAATATTACTATTACTTCACCTTTATTTTTTTTTGTCATTTCATAACTAATATTATTATTATTATTTCTAATGCTATTGCTTTGTTTTTTCTGATTTGTCTTGATTACTGTTTATATAATTATTTTTCTTGTTGTTGTACTGCTGTTAATTTTTTTCATTTTTAGTTAGCATTACTTAAAAAGTTTTATATTTACAAATATAATCAGTTTTATCATTATTATTATCTCTATTATTACTAGTGTTATTATTATTATTATTATTATTATTATTATTATTATTATTATTATTATTATTATTATTATTATTATTATTATTATTATTATTAATATTATTATTATTATTATTATTATTATTATTATTATTATTATTATTATTATTATTATTATTATTATTATTATTATTATTATTATTATTATTATTATTATTATTATTATTATTATTATTATTATTATTATTATTATTATTTTAAATTTAGCGTACCTGTTCCATTGTAAACATTATCCTCTGGAAAAGTAATGAGACGCCATTTCCTCCGACCATTGACCATACCTTTTTACTTGGTATTTGCACCCCAATAAACTAATATAACATATGTCGGCATTGCCTTTATGCTCAACTTCCGATGATGGGTTCCTCATTCCCTTTTTATCTAAGTTTCTGTATGTATATATATCGCCTCAATCATTTGTGCAGCTCAGATTCCTCTGAAGAGAAGTAATAATCTTGAAAACGTTAAAGATCCAAAAATTACTTTTAATTTTCTTCCATAGACACTTACATATTCAAAATTTTCTCATGCTTCCCATGAAATAAAATTATATATATATATATATATATATATATATATATATATATATATATATATATATATATATATATATATATATATATACATATATACATACATACATACATACGTACATACATGCATACATACAAGAGGCAAGAAGGTTAAATGATGAAAGAAATGAAGAACAGAAGAAAAATTTTCGTTTCCGAGTTCTTCCAGACAAAGGGGAGATAAAGAAGATAATGACAGAAGATCAGGGGATGGGGCCTCATTAAGATTGTTATACACATATGCTGATGGATTAGCTGGTAAGGCAGTAGAATTAAAAGATAGGATTCACAACAGTAAGGCAGATATAGTAGCAATTACAGAGACTAAGTTGAGTGAGGACATAAACAGTGTCACAGTTTTTCCTAAGGGCTTCAGAATACTAAGGGTTGAAAGATCTGAGAGGACTGGTGGAGGGATAGCACTGCTCATAAGTGAAAGGATTCAAGTTGAAGAAATAAACTTGGCTATAGAAAGTGAGTTCAAGGAATTTCTTGTTGCTCGCATAAATACTGGGTCAGAGAGCATTATAATAACTGTTGTATACAACCCACCAAGGAACCAAAATAGGCTAGAAGTTTATGAGGAAAGTCATATAGGTACTATTGAAGTCATAAACTCAGTTGTTAACATGGCACGGGTAAAAAAATGTAGGATTTTGATTATGGGAGACTTTAATCATAAAGAGATAGATTGGATAAATCTTGACCCACACAGTGGTGAGGACTCATTCGGGGCAAGATTCCTAGATTGCGTACAAGGGAATTTCCTACACCAACATGTAATAGAACCAACAAGGGCCAGGGGTGGGGATGAGCCATCACTACTTGATCTAGTGTTCACAGATAATGTGTTGCATATTGAAAAAATTGAGTTTGAACCACCAATTGGAAAGAGTGACCACTGTGTGTTGTTGATGGAGTATATCATTGAAGATATTCTTCCTGAGAGTAGAGGCACTGAGGACATGAGGAGGAACTATCCGAAAGGAGATTACATCAAAATGAATGAGCTTTTCGCAGTTATTGACTGGAGAACCTTATTTTACAACAAATCTGTACAAGAAATGTATGACATCTTTTGTGAGAAATATGGGAAGATAGTAGATTACTGCATACCTGTCACCAAAGTAGGTGTAATTCATGCCAGAGAGAAACGGTTCGATAATGGGTGTAAAAGAGCTAAGGAGTGGAGAGACAAATGCTGGAAAAGGTATAGGAGGAGAAAAAACATAAATGCCTGGCAAACCTACGAAAGAGCAAGAAATGACTACCTAAGTAAAAGGAGAGAGGCAGAGAGAGACTATGAGAGGGACATCACAAGGAAGGCTAAAGAAAATCCAAAGCTTTTCCACAGCTTTATCAGAGGAAAACTGAAGGTAAAAGAACAGGTTTTAAGGCTAAACAGAGCGGATGGAAGCATCACTGAGACGGATGAAGAGATCTGCAAAGAATTGAACAAGGAGTTTCAGTCAGTATTTACAGTAGAAAATACCCCACCCCCTCAGATTGCAGTGATAGAAGCTCAAGGGCCGGTATTGGAGAACATCAACCTTACAGCCACAGAGGTATGCAAAGCGCTGATGGATTTAGATGTTCATAAAGCTACAGGTCCTGATGACATATCCCCTCATGTGCTTAAAAAATGCGCAAACACAATATCAGTGGCACTAAGTATCATATTTAAGGAGTCACTGGAGTCGGGGGAGATTCCAAGATGCTGGAAACAAGCAAATGTGATACCTATCTTCAAAAAGGGAAGGAGGGATACGGCTCTGAACTATAGACCAGTTTCCTTGACCAGCTTAGTTTGAAAAGTTATGGAGAAACTACTAAGGAAACATATCTCTCTTCACTTGGAATCCTTCAACTTTTTGTCAGTGAGGCAACATGGCTTCAGAGAAGGTAGATCAACAGTAACAAACTTATTAGAATTTTATGATGAGGTAAGCCAAATCTTACAGGAAAGAGAGGGCTGGGCAGATTGCATATTCCTAGACTTCCAGAAAGCGTTTGACACTGTTCCACATGGGAGACTTATTAGAAAGCTGCAATCAATGGCTAGAATAGGTGGAAATGTTTTGGAATGGATAAAAACTTACTTAGAAGGAAGGGAACAGAGGGTTAGAGTAAGACACTCAGTGTCTGAATGGAGAAGAGTTAGTAGTGGAGTTCCACAGGGTTCAGTTTTAGGGCCACTTTTGTTCCTTGTATATGTAAATGACCTACCAGAGTCTGTAAATTCATTCATGAATATGTTTGCAGATGATGCAAAGATTGTGAAGAAAGTAAAAAACGAGAACAATGGTAGAGAACTTCAGGAAGATCTAAATAATCTGCATGAGTGGTCAGAAAAGTGGCTAATGAAATTCAATACTTCAAAATGCAAATTAATGAGAATGGGTAAAAGTGCAAGAAGGCCCAAGCTTGACTACTCGGTGGCTGGAGTACAACTTCAAGAGACAGAAAATGAGAGAGATCTAGGAGTAAACATACTGGCAGATTTGTCTCCTGAAATACATATAAATGGCATAGTAAGGGCAGCATATGCATTCTTATCAAATGTAAGGGTAGCCTTCAGGCACATGGACAAGGAAATGTTCAGAAATATTTATGTAACCTATGTGAGGCCAAAACTCGAATATGCAGCCCCCTTTTGGAATCAGCACTCGAAAAAGCACATAGCTAAGCTTGAAAAAGTTCGAAGACATGCCACGGAACTGGTGCCAGAAATACGCAATCTCAGTTATGATGAGAGGCTGAGGGAATTAGACTTACCATCACTCGAAGCTAGAAGAGTGAGGGGGGATATGGTGACAGTCTTTAAATTCCTTCATGGTTATGATAGAGTGGATAGGGATCGATATTTTGATATGGCTGGCTCTAGAACTAGAGGTCATAGTTTGAAGCTTCGTAAGAAAACTTCTTTGCAGGATGTAAGGAAATACTTTTTCAGTGTAAGAGTAGTAGATAATTGGAATTGGCTAAGCGAGGAGGTAGTTAATGCTATCTTAATCCATAGTTTTAAGGACAGGTATGATAAGTATCACTAAGTATAAAGTGGAACCGATGAGGAGACGGGAAGATACGAGCTTTGGGCTCTTTCCCGTAAACACAATTAGGTAATCACAATTAGGTAATCACATACATACATACATACATACAAAGATACATACATACATGCATATATTATTATTACTATTATTATTATTATTATTATTATTATTATTATTATTATTATTATTATTATTATTATTATTATTATTATTATTATTATTATTATTATTATTATTATTATTATTATTAGAGTAGTAGTTGTAGTAGTAGCAGTAGTAATAGTAGTAGTAGCAGTAGTAGTAGTAATGACAGCAGCAGCAGCAGCAGTAGCAGTAATAATAATAGTAGTAGTAGCAGGGGAGAAGTAGTGGCTGGTATTCTTGCTATGGTAGTAGAAGTTAGTATACTCTTAATGAAAGGCTATTTTCATATGCTAATGGGCGAGAAAAAAAAAACTTTCTTGTTGCCCAATTTAAAAGGAAAATGGTAATGAAATGGTTCTTCCAAGGATATTTATAAGCAAAAGGAAGAATAAATATTTTAGAGAGAGAGAGAGAGAGAGAGAGAGAGAGAGAGAGAGAGAGAGAGAGCGAGAGAGAGAGAGAGGAGAGAGAGAGAGAGAGAGAGAGAGAGAGAGAGAGAGAGAGAGAGAGAGAGGAGAGAATAACTTAACTTTAGCGATTTTCCACTAAATGTGGCGAATAGTAGCCGTTGGTAACTCCATGAAAACTCTT
>JAXCGZ010004869.1:12500-27417 GCA_037179515.1 Halocaridina rubra | reverse complement strand
ATATATATATATATATATATATATATATATATATATATATATATATATATATATATATATATATATATATATATATATATATATATATATACACACACACACACACACACACACACACACCAGATAGTGTTTGGGGGTAACTGTGTATATAGATGTAGGGTGTTTTTAATTTTTTTTTTTTGCTATGAATATTAGCATAATAATATTATTTCTTGTTTAATTTATGATACGAGGGGCTTAGATGATGTAAAACCTTTCAATGGTACAAGAAAGTATTATGGTTCCTCTTTAATATTAAATTATATGTCTTGAGGAGAGACTTAGTTGAAAATATACTAATTTTTATCAAAATTCTTAAATGCATTTCTTGCTATTGACAGATACTTGTGTGTTTATGTATTTTAATTATCTCTTCGTTGTTATCATAAGATTGTTTTTGTTTTACTGGGATTGTATTTAATAAGAAGAAAAAATAGAGAGAAAAATTCCAGTGTTACCAGAATCCACTTAAAATATAAATATTTGAATATTCTAAAGTAACGATATGATCATATTTACTGTATGCTTGTATACGTGTATTGAGAATTACCTATACTTGTTGCATGAAGGCAAACACCCTTCAGTGAGATAGATACCCCATATTTTCCTCTGCTATTTCTTTCCCAAAATTATGCAAAATTTGCTTTAATATTTATAAAGGCAAACGACCCTCTTCTACCCAGAAAAAAGCATGTATTTGGTTCTTACAGCAAGGAAGTAAGTGTTAAGAATACTTACTTTCCCCACCTTATATATACGAGTATATATATATATATATATATATATATATATATATATATATATATATATATATATATATATATATATATATATATATATATATATTATATATATATATATATATATATATATATATATATATATATTTTATTTTGTTTTTGTTTCATAGAATATCATAAAAAGCAAAGGGGATAAATAACATGCAATTATTTAATTGTGTATTTTTACGTGAGACTGGAAAGACTGGTAATATTTCCCCTTATCAAGCCTGAGTTGTTGATTCCCTTATTCATCTGATGTTGTATTCACTAAAACTGAAGAGGTGGCAGGGGATACTAAGCAAAAACTGCAGTCTCCTCCTTTATCCCGTGATGACTGTGGCAAATAAAACCGGTACCCAGGGGGGCCCTGTGAAGGATATTAATAATAATTGAAAAGAAATAAAGAATGTCTTCTGTGAAGGTATAAATAGTATATTTCCTGTGTGTGTTTTTTTTTTTTTTGCTTATTTGCCATCTTTTTTTTTGTTTTTTAAGTTCTTTCTCCTTTATTTGCTCCTTTTTCATTAACCACTTTCATCTACGCATATTTGGTTTAGTTATGTACAGGGTGGTAAATAGGCTCTTATTGTCTTCTGAGTTCGCTCTTCATTATTTTTCAGTCACATGCTGACTGTCTTGCTCTTATGGGTTTGAAAGCTGGAAACATTAAAGCTGTCCATGTTTACCGAGTCCAGGCAATGCCCACCGGGAGACCATGGAAGCTGGAGCTACCCTTACTACCCGGAAGTGAATGACAACAAACTAGGCCATATTGATGTTGGGTTAATGATAATTGGAGAAATGTCCACACAACCTTTGACTTGAATGCACCAGAAATACTCTCCCAGGAAAGCAGACATATCATTGCAGAATCCTATGGGAAGCAACAAAGAAGAAATGCAAATGTTTTGCCAGGAACAATGAGCTCAAAGGAAAATTGTGAATTAGCAGTTAGTTTGTTGGAATCACTTTCGAAGGGGGATGAGGGTTTTTTATGCAATACAAAAATCCGTTGTAAGTGCTGAGAACTGCCTTTGATTTTGCGACTTTTTGTCTCAATAGGATCAGTAAGACTGCCCTTACCTCTCCCTAATGACAAAGTCTTCATCTGGACTGTTCGGCGCTCTAATTTTCATAATGGTAGGACCCGGGTATTAAGTGTGGACGAAACTGAAGACACCAAGGGATAGCAAGGAATGTGTTGGGCTTCAAGTCTTACTAGAATTTTCTGTGCTATTCTGTGAAACACAAGTTTTGGGTAATCAAGGAAGAGAGTCAGATGTGGAGAGGAGCTTAATCTTGGAACAAAATGAGGCCTTTGCACTAAATATTAAGGCCTGGCTATATTATCTGTTATTTTAACAATACTTTAATGTAAGAAGTTGTTCTTTACTGTGACTCGTTCTTTATACCCTCCAGCAAAGGGTTGCGTGCCATCCTATCCGTCTTATATTTAAGGTATAATGTCTATTTAAAGTTTAGTGTAGGTGTTCTAAGATTACACATTTATGGAAACCCCAGTATATTTAAGTTTCTTTCCCTGTCATCATGGATATTACCGCGTAGGTGCTAAATGTAAGATACTTAAATCTTATTACCCTTATGATTACACTTCATTGCTGTAATAAACGGAGTAATACTGAGAAAATGAAGCAGATAATTTGCGTAATATATTCACATTACGACGATGCTCAATTTACGTAATATTTGGCAAATCGTTTTTGAGATGGGAAATATTCATTTAATTCACGTTTACAGGGCATTTGATGTACTGTTATTTCTTGGAAGGATTTTGAGATGGGATTTTTCTTTTAAATTGTGTTTTATAAGCATTCGATATGCTTAATATATTTCGAATGATTTTGGATGAGATTATTTTTGAGTTATATTCACGAGACTAGTAATATACTAATATATTTCGAAGCTTTTTTTTATACGAATTGCTCAAAATCACTTTTTTTTTTTTTTAGTCGATTTTCAAATATTTTTGGAAACTTTCTGGACATTTTTTCTTCTTACTTTGCCATTAACTCTATTTACTAATATTTCGAGAAATGAGTTGCAAATATAACCTTAACCAAATTTGATATCTCAGTGGTTCTTGCTTTCTTCCAGGATTTCACGAGTTTAATTCCCCAAGGTGGCTTGTGCAACTTTTTCTTCACGTGCGATAAATCCGTCACCTCAGCAGGCTTAGTAATTACACCCTTCAATGTGTAAAATAAATTTCTGAGCTGTATATTGCTGAGCTCGAGCAAGATATATTAGATTGCCCTGTAGCTTTCATTAGAATAAACGTATGCATTTCCTTGGAAATATATCCATGATACTAGCCGGAGGTATGATCCTGGCAGAGTATTGAATTGGTTTTAACTGTTCCATATACCTATTAAATAGGCAGTTAACTGGGGAGGGGTGTTTGATTTCATATAGGTTTACCTGATTATTCAGCCATTATTTGGAGATCACTGGGTCCAAGTGATTGGATAGGGGGCTTGGGCCCAAGCTATGTGTAAAGTATATAGTTCGGCTAAGTGTTATCACTGTCACTTGCCTCTGCCTTTCATTAGAAACCTTTAACCTTTAAATTATCATCTGTGGAAATATATAAAACTTAAGAGGGAATTAAAATATTCTCAACACAACACTCATGGATAAAGTTCATTGGCATTATGTATGAGATGGAGAAATGTGTAAACATTAGATGTAAGCATAGATGATATTAAAAGGGGGTTTAATTGCGCAGTAGTCGTTAAGAATAATCAGTCTTTTTGAGATTCAACCTCGGAAATGGAATATGGAGTTCTGGGATCACTGGCTGGTAATCTTGCCTGATACTGTTTGAGTAATAATAACTGTTTCTGGGATGGATAGTACTTAAAAGGTATCTTTGCTAACGACAGTTCCATATCAACCCATGACAGAGCCCCTAGGCTTCGAGTGCCTTTGGGCCCTACGACATCCCCCAACACTCCTTCACGCAAATCTCACGCTTTCCTTTCACGCAATTTATTACAATAATTTTACAAATGAAGTAATTAATGGATAAAAAAAATCATCTTATCAGACAACATTTAATTAACATGAAGCAAAATAATGCCAAAATACCTGTACCGTACTGCTAGGGTAAACATTAATAGGCCTACATATGTATCTAGCTAGCTGAACATTTTTCTCGTTAATCTTCTTAAAAACTGATCCAGAATATTGTTAAAATGTAATTTCCGGACTCTACATGCATTAATGCCAAATCATTGACCTTTTCAGCTCTCAGAGTGTTTGTCTGTGGGACAACACTTGGGTACATCCCTCCCTAACCTCCTCCTCCTTTCTAACTCATTTCAAATCTCTCATTTAAAACCTGTATTCTCGTTTCCGTGCCAAAGGTGGGGTCTATGCCTACTGTAACACACTTCTATTGCAAGGCTAATGTCCTTGAATCTCCTGACTTTGATGTTCTTTAGCTGAAGATCTATCTCTCCACTGCTTCTGCTATTGCCCTCCTAACTCCACTGAATTTTTGTCCGTCCTTTTACTATTGTGTATCCCTCTTACTTCTGCCTTGTCCTTAAGTTTCTATTTTTTCTTTGTCTCTATGTTTTCTGGTGTTCGGGCTTGATAAGGGAAGTTTACTTGCTCATCATGGTATCTAGATCAAAAGAGAAAAAACTTGCGACAAATATGATTTGAGTTTATTTTCACTCACTGAAAGGTCTTCAGTCCAAAGCAAGAAGCCATTAATGCAGAGTTGTCACAGAGTATTTTCAGGATAATGGTTAACTTTTTTCTGTTAATACAGTATGTTACATTGAGATTATATGAAACAAAGAATCGCCCTGTTATACTTAGCTTGTATTATGTAGTATTTTTAGGACATTATTGTTCAAAATATCTTTTTCTTCACATGAAATCGAACTCTACGAAATCATGAATTTACAATAATATTAGGGAAACCTGTGCTTTATAAATATTTTGCTGCCTAAATGATTTTGCATCAGCTTATGATTTACTCTTCTGTTTTGTATGATGTCTTATTGAGATCAGGTTAAATTTTCTACTCAGAAAAGTCCTTAAAATATACTTTGTAATTTGTACCATATTTATGGTCGTTTCGTAATTAGCATTTTTTCCCGTCTGTTGTGTTGCCAGACGCAAGGGAGCGACTGGCGACATTAATGCACTCTCTCCCTCTATCTTGCCAAGGACTAGTTGAAGATTTTGCTAGCTGTCGAGGGCGCATTAGAACTCGAATTGGCTAGCTAGTTTATGCTGGATTGGGACATGAAATGACTATGGGTGAGTTTTATATTTCGGACAGAATCGTCTTTTACTTGCTTAATCACAATTAGTATCTTAATGAATAAATGTAAACTCAAATAAAAACGTATTAGTAAAGCGAAATGTAAACGGTTCTAAGCCTAGACAATTATATTATACAATAGCTTATGAAAACATATACAGATGTTATCCCTCATGTTGGAAAAGAAATTCTACAATCTATAAACTGTAATGGGTCTGATCATTTGATTTATAATGCTTTCCTCTCTCTCTCTCTCTCTCTCTCTCTCTCTCTCTCTCTCTCTCTCTCTCTCTCTCTCTCTCTCTCTCTCTCTCTCTCTCTCTCTCTCTCTCTCCAGTTAGGGATCATTATACTTCCCCTTCTTATCGGATCATTTGATTTAGGAACTAGATGTATAAATGGTGCTTTGGCGTTCCTCCATAATGTTTATAATTCCTTCACTCATAATTTAACCTATTCCCTTTGCTTCTCGTAGGTTGCGTATTTGTTCGTTTTCAGCCACGGCTGTTTATATTCCTTGGACATGTAAAGTTTACATTTATGTATTGCAAGTTGTTATCAATAGTAATTTTTATAGTAATCTGCAGTCAAAGGAATTGTAAAATATTCATTCCTGGTACCGTACTTAAATACTTAGTACATATAGTTAAGTATTCTTTTTTATATCTGAATGAGTTCTTATAAATATTCTCCCCTCTGCTGACCATCTTCTTTCCCCTTTTCGTATGGGCATTTAATGTCATGATAGTGTCTAGTCTCTTTTTTATGAAAGACTACCAATATTAGCTCATGATCGTTTCCACAAACTATCAGACAAAAATTTATCAGGTTCCCCTCGTTTTATTGCTATTTCCCCTCTTGTTGAACTTTACATAAGACCCATTCTGTGAAATATAAAAAAAAAGCTAAATATAGTCATAGAATTTATGTCATGCTTTCAAGGAATTCAGTTCTTTTCCCCTCTCCAGTTGGCAGCAGGTCTAGGGAAAGGGAAAAATAATTCCTGTATAACGGTGGATGATTCCTCCCCTCCAGTTTAACTTGGACATATTTATGGGACCTCTTTAGGTATTCTTGGTTGGGATTTACATAATATGTTTGACATATAAGGGAAGAAGTTCAGTATTTTCTGACTGTATTTTTCGATTTGAGGTTTCTCAGTCTAATTTGTGTGCGTGTAAATCTTAGACTTTGCTAAAACGCCCGCCCTCCCCCCCAAAAAAAATGAAAAAAAAACCCGCATTTGACTTTGTTTTTGCACTTTGTTGCTCTCTTTTGTAGATTTTTTTGTTTTAATTCGTTTGTTTTTTTTGCCCTTAATTTTTTTTCCTCATGTATTTTCGAGCGAACTTTTTCTTAGTTTTCCCCACAAGATTCCGTGCATATACATTAGTAGCCACAACAGTGAAGGAATTAAATTATCGGCCATTGCACGTTATATTGCTACATGTTTGTGATAATATATATATATATATATATATATATATATATATATATATATATATATATATATATATATATATATATATATATATATATATATATATATATATATATATATATATATAACAAGTAAAGGTATACATACATACATACACACACACACACACTCATATATATATATATATATATATATATATATATATATATATATATATATATATATATATATATATATATATATATATATATATATATATATATATATATATATATATATATATATATATATATATACGGCCTAATCCTGCCATATTTCTAATCCTCAGTACCTCGACTGTTCATTCAGCCTGTCCTTTTCTTATTGTGTATTATTACCTCATATCTGCCTTGTCCATAACCTTTTACTTTTTCTTTGTCTTAGTGTTTTCTTCGTATCCGGGCCTTTATTGATTGGGGCAGTTTTCTTGCCTGTCCCGGTGCCATACTCATAAGAAAATATGAAGCCGTTATCCACATCCTGTTAATAATTGTAGCTCCAAGATCCATAGCTTCATGTCAGCCATTTGCCCGGATTCGGTCACCAATACAAACTACACTAGAGGTCTTTTACACATAAAAGATCCAGACTTGATACTGAGATTTTATTGGAGACCGGCACTTAAATAGTTAAGTACAAAACCTACTTGGAAGTTTGTAACAGACCTCCTCACTGGTAATAACTTTAAATCAGTTTCGTATGAGATCTCTTCAAGAGTCTGCATTAGACCGCCATGTAAATAAGATATCTAGATCCGATAGGTTCTAAAGCTTTGTATCTTTTTATGATTGCTAAATGCGCATTACAAAAAAAAAAAAAAAAAAATCTTCTGTGACAACGGGATGTATGAACATAGGCACTCCCTCAGACATAAATGCTTATAGCGCAGCTTCATGCCGGAATTTACTTAAATTTTACTTAATGACCTAGTTGCAATAAGATCAATTATTCCAAGCGAGTTAGTAATATATATTACTTTTACTTAAGTCAGAATTTTAAGAAATACCTTTGAATCAAGTAGCCTGAGTCAGAATGAGGAATGTATTGAAAGTAGATCATGAAAAGTCACCGGGACTCAAGCGGTAGCGTCCGCTACTTTGAGGCGTCAGGTCGAGGGTTCGAAACCCGTCACGGTCTGAGGTTAGCAAGGGCATGCACTCAGGGTAACAATTACATCTGCCAAACCAAGTCCTTTGCAAGAAGGCAACCGTCCTAGCCATTAATAGAAAAGGGAGTCCGTGACGTAAAACCGGAACAATTGATAGTAGATCATGAGCATACTGTGACCTATTAACAGAAATTTGTCTTAAATTTTGCTTTGATATCAGTGTCTCACTATTGTAAACTCTACTCTATAGATAATTTACAATACATAAACAATAGTAAAGTATAAACTAATAAAAACAAAAACAAGAAAATTGTTGAAACAGATACAATTCATCAGAGCAATGTAGTTACAGAGCACATATTGTTTGACTAGATTGTACAACTTAAAAACTTATGCTTTATTGAAACCTGAACGTGTGGAGATACTTTTTCATTATTGATTCACGCATCTGTGTTATTACTTCACTGGTTGAGTTGATCAAAACAGCAAATCGAGGAATACCACCAATTTGTTTACTTGCCTTATCTCTTGAGGACGATACCGATCAGATTTTCAGGACCTCCTGAGTAGGGAAACAAGTGCAATGCTGTTTAGAGCAAGGCAAAGCTTTTTCGACTTATATAATGTTGTGCTCGCCAAACCTTCCGAGTTACCAGGGACTTGTACATGAGATACTACACTAACCTTATCTCTTCGTATCTCCTAGATAATCTGTAGAAGAAAATCCTTTAATAAATTTTAAAGGACTATATAATTGGTCGAGATTTTAGGAATGTAAATCAGGGCTCCCTAGTCCTTGGCAAATTTAGTAGCACTGGATAAACTCCGCTATTATGGTTATATACAAGTTTGAGTGGATCTTTTTCTTGACGTAAAATTGTTTGCGTGTTCGCGAGCGCGAGCGTGCACGCGCATGCGCCCCTCCGGATGTAAACGGCACCATTCTTGGGAGTTCATGAGTAAATTTTACGAGGCACTCGCTTCTGGCCCTTTTCAATAATTTGATGCGCTCTTTTTATAACCTGCTCCTCGGAGGTTATATGAAGGCTATAAAATGTTTTATTTGTTTTGGCACTAGCGTGTTGATTGCATTATGATGTCACCGAACGCGATGTGTTGGTACTGTTATATACTTTAAAAAAATTTTTTTTTTGAACCCTATATCCCTTCTCGAAGCTACTGATCGTCAAGATAGTGTGCCACAGGTGAATGAAAATATTTAATGGTGAAAACACTAAGCTTGATTAGGTGATTAGTTGAAAGAGTCCTCATTTCGTTGTTATCACCATGTGGCTGTGGCAAAGAGAAGCTATGCGAGCTGAATTTAGCCTTGATAGTACTTCCTGAGCTGCTGAATAGGAGGGATGGAAAATAAGAAAGAGGCTGCATAAAGTTATACTGAGTGCACATGTGGTGACGCTAAAGAATTTCGACAAGATACCTGCACTTAAACCAATGATGGCTATAGTTGACATTCCGCAGTCTCTCTCTCTCTCTCTCTCTCTCTCTCTCTCTCTCTCTCTCTCTCTCTCTCTCTCTCTCTCTCTCTCTCTCTCTCACACACACACACACACACACACACGCACACACACACACACATACACATTCCATATTTACTAGGTTCCGTTGCTCGTGAGATTACGATTCCAAAATAGATCTCATATATATATATATATATATATATATATATATGTATATATATATATATATATATATATATATATATATATGATATATATATATATATATATATATATATATATATATATATATATGAGTGATCTGCTTGTAGTCGCCGTGGCTCAGTCGGTAGCGTCTCCGACTCTGAGGCGTCAGGTCGAGGGTTCGCGCCCCGTCACGGTCTGAGGTTAGCAAAGGCATGCACTCAGCGTAAGGATTACATCTGCCAAAACAAGTCCTTCGTAAGAAGGCAACCGTCCTAGCCCTTGGTTGATAAGGGAGTCCGTGACGTAAAACCGTTTTTTTATGAGTGATCTGCTTAATTATTTGCTATTTTTATATATCTCCTAAGATGTTCTGCTAAGAGACATTATTTGAACCACTTTAATATCTTAGGTTTACCTACATAGTGCAGCTATATAAATCACATATTCTTCCCTTGTGTTTTAGATATGCGCAAAGTAATATAAATCGTAGCCTTTTTTTATGGTCCTCCTAAAAAAAAAGGTAAAAAAGAAAAGTTTCCATTGTCGGATGAATTCTCTTAAAAATTTTTGGGATCATCTTCCGGAGTACCCTGATTTAGTTGAGAGATATTTTGACGCTGTCAGCAAAATAAGGTTTTTCCTTTCGTATGTGGCTTTGTGTGCGTGCGTGCGTGTGTATGTGTTTACCTTTGACTTTTTCTTTGGGGTGGTGGTGTTGGTATATACTGTGGTATGGTGGTGTTAACCCCGATATCTTCTTGTATTTCAAGTCTTTCATTATCATTTTTAACGGTCACAATGAGTAATTTGCATACTTTTGAGCTGTTATTGGGAACTTGAATTAGGACGGACGCTACTACCTCTTCCTATCCCTCAATGAATCCTGTTGACATGTAAAGCGAGTCAGCAAAGTTCCGGTTCTATGTCACGGACTCCCTTTTCTACCCAAGGGCTAGGACGCTTGCCTTCTTGCGGAGGACTTGTTTTGGCAGATGTAATCGTTACCCTGAGTGCATTCCCTTGCTAACCTCAGACCGTAACGGGGCGCGAACCCTCGACCTGACGCCTCAGAGTCGCGGACGCTACCGCTTGAGCCACGGTGACTACAATGCGAGTCAGAAAAACGAATCATATATCGGACCTCCAGGAGATGATACTATTGCCGATCCTCTAAGTCTAAGCTATGCGAGGTGATACAGCATTCCGTTATGTTTGATATTACAATTTTTTTTTAAAGGTAGAGAATTGTGCAATCGGTATGTTTGCCCCTGCCGAAGCTTGAGCTAGTAAAAATATTGTTCTACAATTGTATGCTTCATGTCTAATGTTTTACCGAAGAGTTTGCTGTGTTGACACCATCACTACTGTTACTTTTCTTTTCCAGTTGGTTCTTGCATATAGATAAACAGAAATTTGCCTGTTATGTAACGCTGAATGCAAATATTAACTAGATGTCAACACGAGGCTTCCAGATATATGCACTGCAACATATTTGCATTCTAGTACTATGCTAGAAGTAGTGTGACTTCTTAGTTGGTTACCGGTTGGACAGATTCAGACACTATAAGCATAAGAAAATAAAAACGGCCTGAGGATATTGTATAGATTATCTTTACTTCTCATTTTTCTTAAAGGTATGATTTTATGCCTGGAAGGAGCATTACAGATGCAATTTTTGCTTTGAGAGAGCTTATAGATAAGCAAAGAGAAGGCTAGAAAGATTTGCATTATGCCTATGGACTTAGAGAAGGCGTATTACAAGGTGGTATTGCATGAGGAAGTCAGAATTAGCAGAGAAGTATGTGAAGGTGTTGCTGGATAGCAGTGTTACTCGTAAGGCATGCAAATATTAACAGATTGGTTCAAAGTAGGGGTAGGTTTGCATCAAGGATTGAACCTGAGACTTTACTTATTTGAAGTGGTTATTGAGTGGTTGACAGATGACGGATAAAGTTTGCAGATGACGTTATGATCTATAGGAAGAGTAAGAAAGAGGTTGAGATGAGTCTAGGGAAGCTGAGGTATGCATTGGAGAGAGAGGATATGAAAGTCAGCAAGAGCTAGACAGAGTACAAATGTATGAGTGACAGGGAGGGTCTGCTGTAACCACGGGGCTGCATCTTACAGAGGTAGCCCTGTGGTAGGGGCAGTAGGGAAGTTGGCAGTTGTGAAGCGACACAGGTTGTGGAAGAGCCGGAACTATGGGCTGTGGCACTCCAGCAGTGCCATCTGAACGGTCGCTAGCTCCCTCATTATTGCCCATAGAGCAAAGTAATCCCCTTATTGTTTTCTTTTTTTGATGTCGGCTACCCCCAATCTAAAGGGGAAACAGCCAAGGTAGATTGATAGATAGATTACCTATTTATATATGTATTCGCTGTGATTATTCACTTATTGATAGTTTTATAAGCATGAAATTGGAAACACTTCTTTTTTTCTCAGTTAAAACACTCATTAATGTATGGTCAATGTGCAAATTAAGCAAATAAGGTAATAAAAATCAAGTATTATAATGTATATTACATTCTCTTCGTCTGTTATTTTTCCTCCATTGATGATGATGAATAGGAATATATATTAGAAAATGAAGCATCCTTGCGAAGGAGAAAATTGATGTAGAGATAGTTTTTGAGTATGCGTATAAAGACAGAATCCTGAGGGAACCCGATCTCTCTCTCTCTCTCTCTCTCTCTCTCTCTCTCTTCTCTCTCTCTCTCTCTCTCTCTCTCTCTCTCTCTCTCTCTCTCTCTCCTCTCTCTCTCTCTCTCTCTCTCTGTGATCATATAATGTCTGACGCCTTGGCGCAATAAATTAATCAAATAAAATAAAGATAATCTCTCTCTCTCTCTCTCTCTCTCTCTCTCTCTCTCTCTCTCTCTCTCTCTCTCTCTCTCTCTCTCTCTCTCTCTCTCTCTCTCTCTCTCTCTCTCTCTCTCTCTAAACTTGGCTGCTTGATCATCTTTCGCAGAAGTGGGATATTTATTTTTACCTATTTTTTAGTTTTGCTCTGTAATTAGTTTTGAATTTATTTCTGCCTTCGTTGGAATTCTGTCCTTTATAAGGAATGAAGATATGTGAAATTCCAACTTAATGAGGAGAGCAACTAATCGCATCGTTCTTTTAGGTTTATTTATATCTTCAATTTCCTTTCGTAGCCTTCTTGCTCTCAAAATATGATATCCATTTTTCAAATTAAAAGAATGAACGTAAAGAATTATATGTGATTATTTTTGATATTTTATTTTTACGTTCATTCATATTTTCCAATTTGCTTTTTCCTTGTTTTAGTAGTCGATATAGTTTTTATCTGTTGGTATTTGAAAGCTCAGATTTTAATTGTGAATGTGTCAGGAAGTAATTAGCTATGTTGTTGTTCTGAGTTTTGATATTTAGTTTTGTTTGTCTAGTTTTCCTAAAGTAAATTGATTTTTGCATTTTCATATGATTTACAGTCAGTATAGTACTTAAATGTTGGAATATGCCTACTGTTATCTTATGGAAATCAGAATGTACGATGTTCCGGTTTTACGTCACGGACTCCCTTTTCAACTCAGGGCTAGGATGGTTGCCTTCTTGCGAAGGACTCGTTTTGGCGGATGTAATCGTTACTCTGAGTGCATGCCCCTGCTAACCTCAGACCGTGACGGGGCGCGAACCCTTGACCTGACGCCTCCAAGTCGCGGACGCTACCGCTTGAGCCACGGTGACTACGGAAATAAGAATGTACGATAATGCATGGTTTCAGTGTTTATTTGCAAATATCTCTGTCATGACCTCATTAGCATGCGAATCACTCAGCTGGAAGTGAGGATAAAGTTACTTATACTATTTTATAGATCTAGATTAACAGGTTTGCCGGAGTGAGACATATGTGTTTACAAACTTGTTTTTTTTTTCCCTTCATATTCAAGAGGAATTAGACCCTTGTCAATTTGGAATAGTTGGTAAATGGTATTTAATTCACTGAGTGCGCCATTAGATATGTGGAGCCAGTTGTTGAGCAGTTCCTTTTAGCTGAATCACTGAATGGTATCATTACTGTAGTGTAAATGTATAATGGCAATGCAATGCAAATAACGCTCTGTGTCTGGGATTTAGACTGATTCATTGCAATAACCTTTTCAGTGAACTGAGTATTCGAAAATGTTAAAGTGTGGGATGAGACTGGTTTCCAGTTGCCTCTGGTGGTCGTACCTAACATGGTTTCCCTCTCCTAGACTAAGTTACTTTCTGCAAAGAATAGCATATTACACATCCGACAACCTAAAGTATCCATGTTCTCTCGTCCTGGTTTCTGTATAATTTTCGCCTCCCATACAGAAACACGAACGATATCTTGTGCAAAATGAAAATATGCAGTTACTATATTTTCATGTGTCTTTATATACTCGTATATACTCAGAATTTTAACCAGAGAAATGTTTGAATAAATTTCTGATGCTCTTCAAAGCATCTTTTAAAAAGTATGCTGCGGCATGTCTTAATGTATATATATATATATATATATATATATATATATATATATATATATATATATATATATATATATATATAAGTCCAAACTGTTAGCATACAGCACTAAATAGTAAGGAAGCCCATCAGTGAAACAAAACTTATAAAACAATGCTATATTTCGGATCCTAAATGGATCCCTTGAGAATGGATCCAGTTAGGATCCGAAATATAGCATTGTTTTATAAGTTTTGTTTCACTGATGGGCTTCCTTACTATATATATATATATATATATATATATATATATATATATATATATATATATATATATATATATATTTATATATATATATATATATATATATATATATATATATATATATATATATATATATATATATATCTATATATATATATATATATAAAGAGATGAAAAATAAAGATATTTTTATTATTGCCATTACACACGCACACACACACACACACACACACACACACACACACACACACACACACACACACACACACACACACACATACATAAACACTTAAGCACTACTACTGGAGAGCTGAAAGTACAAAATTTAACCTCATTTGGAAACGTTAGCATATGTTATAATTTCGTGTAGAAATGAGTTAACCAACTTTAGAAAAAGTTTTAAAATCAGTCCGTTGATATTTGGTGGCTACAATTTTCATACCTTAAATACAGACTGCATATTATTTGGGACGTTCTACTCCATATTGGACACTGATGTAATTCAGTTGGATATAGAATTACTTCTTTTGTGCACCGATTATAGAAAAAAAGTGGATTGACAACAAACTTAAATTATACTGAATATTAATATATTGCGAAAAGTATGCGGATATAGCTAACATACATATTAATATATATCGAAAGTTTTGATACGATGGTGTCCAAAATTTAGTGGATATATGGCACATAATTGAAATAATAGCAAATTGGCATTTTGACCAAGTGAAATGTACCCCAGTCGCATCTAGAAGAAGATTTTGCCTTTGAAAATGGGTTGTGACTCATTAATGTTTGCCTGCTAATTAGAGATATAACGTGTCATTTGGA
>JAXCGZ010004869.1:0-7500 GCA_037179515.1 Halocaridina rubra | reverse complement strand
ACTTGTCAGATGTGAAGGGATAATAAGAGATGTGTAACGAACATCCAAGTATATTCGGTGTAGATGTAGGCATAGAGAAGGAACTGTAACTGAAGGAAGATTTGACATCGAACTGTCGTAGACAGTCCTATTTAAAAAAAAAAAAATAAATAAATAAAAAAAAAACTTCAGTTGTAGTATCGCAACGGGCGGCTGGTGCCATAGGCCAAACTACTAAATACTAGCTGTATATGTTTATAAACTTGAAGGCATCCATTCGCACTAAGTATCAATCTAATAATGAAGAAAAGTTGTGAACCAATAGAAAGAAAAAATCAACGAAATGCCTGAACATTAGAGAAGGATTAAACCTCTTTTAATGTGGCTGAAGAGGATATTCTTTGATTACTTTAGCAGTGATGCGAGATCATTGTTTGGGCCAAACTTTTCTCCCCATCATTCTTTCCTATCAGAGGAAAGTCTTGTCCGGAGGTTTAAAAGATAACTATCGTCAACTCTTGCGAAAGTTCATCATTCCTGTGGTCATAAAAGGCAAGGCATATAGACAGTTTCTCAACGCTTTCTTGACGAAGACCTCAGAATGACTTTTAAAGTGAAAAAAATATTATTACGTCATTGTTTCTTATTATATATACTCTTGTGTGTGTGTGTGTGTGTGTGTGTGTGTGTGTGTGTGTGTGTGTGTGTGTGTATATATATATATATATATATATATATATATATATATATATATATATATATATATATATATATATATATATATATATATATAAACACCGAACTGTTCCCATATACTCTAATATAGTAGGGAAAGGTCCACTATAGATAACGATAGGAAAAATGTATATTAATTATATCGTGACCTCAACTGGATACCTTGTCAAAGTGCAAGAGTACACAGTCAACATTTAGAACGTGAGAAATGAGCAAAATAATGGCCTAAAAGTGATTTAAAAGAAATAAGCCTAGGCGATAAACTTGACAATACCATTGTAATAAAATGCTCAACCTACAAATATTCAGGGGGGAATGCGAACAATTGGGGGTGAGTAGATTGTCCCCATGCATGGCCCCCGAGGGATATTTATAATTGTCTTGAGCCTTGCAATAGGAGTGTTAGTGTTACAGTAGGCATAATCCCCACCTTTGGAACAGAAATGAGAATACAAGTTATAGTTGGAGGCTTGAAATGGGTCAGTGGAGGCATGACTATACAACTTGGTTTCAGAGAGGTGGAGGAGGCTAAGGGGGAATGCATCCAAATGCTTTTGCAGAGATAAAAGATTAGAATTCAGACCACAAATATTTAAAAAGTGATGAGTAAAAGAAGCAGATCTATTAGGAGGTACAAGGTTAAGGGCAGAACCATTACTACCATCAATCGCGTCTATCCTCACGCCAATAGTGGTCAACAAGATCCCCAGAGATTCTTAGCACCCCTTTATGTCGGATACTGGGGGTCATAAACTGTGGACCTTCCACAATTAAAGTAAAAATGAGGAAAAAGAGAGCAAAAAGAAACAGATATGGGGAGTGTTGTGACTTGGCAAATGTAATAGGATAGAAAAAGATGTGCTAGAATACTCGGATCAGATGTAGGCATAAGTAATGAACCGTGGCTGAAGGAAGACAAATCCTGGAACTGGAGCAGGCCTAGTTAAATCCGTAATACATTCTGTCGTAGTATATCGTATATATAAGAGTTTTGTTAGTTTATAAAGAGCTGAATGATTAATATTTTTGTTTTAATTGAAGCCTGGCACATGGTGCAGTCGTTGATTCCAAGTACCTGACTAGGGCTATTAGAAATAAGACTCGGGTTTTTGCGAGATTGATTCTGTATTTATTTTTCGATATTAGATAGGTACATGATAGATTGGTTGTGAAACTGATAGATAAATAGATTGAGTCTTATCTCTTTAAGATTTGTCCAACATCGATCCCCCACACACTCATTAACGAAGTACTCACCTAGCCTGCTAGGCTAGCAGTTTTTACGACAAGAGTGATGTAAGTACTCTCCTCTGTCTTTGAGGTTTTGGTTCGGTAATATTATATAAAAATATTTGGGAGCCGATCTTGGGATTTGTTGGGATGAATCAGGATCTGTTTATGTTAATTATAGTGGGTACAGTCACATTCCTTCTATAAATAAAAATTATTATAGATAATAGCAAGAAACAAATCGCATTAATGTCAGTATATTTGACAGGTTGTATGCAATAATAACTACAACATAGCAATGGAGATGCCCACAAGAAGGCATGTCCACAGGAACTTTTATTAATGATTGCACATTATTATTTTAGGAAGCGTTATTTAGAAAAGATATCGCATTCTTCCTCAAACTAATGAATAAGTAATCATTTTTAATGCACCTTTAGATAAGATTATTGCCAGAGAAGACATTCGATTTCCATAAGGAAATGAGAGCCAGAGAATGACAAGAATATATGTTAATGGAACTCTCGCTTAAAAGAGAGAATTAGCAGGAATGATATTTGGCCTGATAAATGAATGCTGAAATGAGAATAAAGTCCTTAATTAAATCCCTCTTTGAAGTTTGCGCAACATGTCTTCGTCTGGACCTCTTTGGCGAATAAAGTGCAGGTTATAACGCTTGTTATATTGTACCCTGTGTCTGCCCAACAGAATCCTTTAGTAAATCATTAGGTGCTTCAGTGATTAATTTAACAGCATCGCGACAAGGTCATTCGTCAATATGGGCAATTATACCTATAGTGCAACTCACATAGGAAAAAATGCATGAAATAACAAATTAGATATTTGTACTCTGTAGATGTGGGGATATTTTGTTGTAGACATGAGTTTTTAAGCACATGAAAATATAAAGCGCTAACAAAAATGCAGCAATAGCAGCCAATCACTTAGTCTATATTATAGTGATACAAAAAAGTAGCGTTAATATCTCGCTGTGTTATTCGTTAACGGAACTCAAAGCCATGTCACCAAACCATATCTCTTAATACTGTTTGCATGCATCATTAGATGCAGATATACCCTAAGTCACTTGAGAGAATGCCATATGTATCAACACTTTTTTCACATCTCTGAATAGAGCATAATTCTAAATACCATTATTTGACTGGATATAGCTGCTTTCTTTTAAAACAGAGAATTATATGCCTTAGAAGCATAGAAGAAATGGAAATATTTATAGCTATTTCTAATAAGAAAATCTAATAATTTTGAAACACCAAATTTATACTTTATTGTCATTTGTAACAAAAACTAGATCAAGAGAAACTCCAATCTCTAGTTGTAGAATGCATAATTTTGGAATACCGAAGGAAAAAAGAACTAATATAAAATATGATAAAATATAATGGCTTTGAAATACCAAAATGAAAGAAAACTTTATACTTACAACAATTAGGTGCTACATATAGGGTAATTAAGGACAAGAAGTTCTACTTATATAAGTTACAAAGTGTTTGTCATTTTCAGTAATTAATCTTGAAGGGTTGATAATGTTAATGACGTGGATTAATTATATGGGTAGCTGATATTCTGTGCTCGTTAGGTAGGTGAGACATTTTATTTGAAAAAATTAATAAAAAGTTATATACTTTCCTAAATGTACTTATTAAATATTAGCAATAGTTTTATTTTGTTTGTTTGTTAAATAAGAAGGTTTAAGATTTGTGAAATACAAAGTTAATAAGACAACCTAGTTACATAAAAAAGAGCTAAAAGTATTTACGAATCTAAGACATTAGGTGGTTGCAGATTGGATAATTAATGGAAAAAGTTCCAGTTGCTTCAGTTTGATAAAATGTCAGTAACTGTTAATTAGATGGAAGTGGTTGATAACAAGGAAAACTAAAAAGAGTAGCTGATAGTTCATCTTCCTTAGGCTTGTGGGTTACATGTGTTGATCATGTATTAATTGGAAAACCTTGTCAACCATTTCTTATTTGCATATTACCTCTTATAAAAAGTGCTACAGAGTGTTTTTTTTATGAGTGAGACACTAGGATGGGCAGAGAAAAATGTTTTCATCGGGCCTGGGCACGAAGAAAGCATAAAGAATACAGAAACCAATATGGGGAATGTTGTGACTTGTCAGAGGTGAAGTGAAAAGAGATGTGTAACGAAAATGAAAGAATATTCGGTGTTGATGTAGGCGTGGAAAAAGATCCATAACGGAAGGAAGATTTAACCTCGAGCTGTCCAGTACAGTCCTGTTTAAGTCGAGAAAACCTTCAGCTGTAGTAGCGCAACGGGTGCTGGTGCTATTGGCCACCCTACTACAATGTTTAGTTTCCAATGCCTGTTCAATAAAGAATGCAGTTCTCTAAAGAGCAAGAAGGCAAAAATAGCAAGTCTACAACAGGTTTTTTTTTTTACAACTTAATTTAAGGATAAGTTATAATTAGATTAAATTAGTTAATGTATGATATTAGTCCATTATGGATTGGAAAGCTTCGATAATAAATTGATATTTCATCTGCTTTACGATTGCAGTTAATTTATTTCAATAAAGTATTAATAACAATTGGTCGCTGGAGGGTTATAACCATGCGAGGAGGTGAGCGTCCTCTAACCCTTATTGTTTATTTATTTCCTCTCTCAGAATTTTTCCTCTTCAATTCTTCTTGGGCGGGGAAGAGGAGTACCATTTTCTTGTTCACCTGCTCCTCATCAGTGTCAGCCAAATGGGGGTGAAATGAAGAGACTTGGAATCCCCACATCGTATATCCCCCCGCAAAGGGCTTAAGACATACAAATAAGTTTTGGTAATGCCCCCCATCACTAAATTTCGTGCTTTTAGGGTGTTTTTCCAAGTTGCAAGTGTAAAGGAAAATACTACTGTTAAACTGTTATTTTGCCAAAAGAATGAAGAAAATAACGTAGAGAGACCTTGTGAAATAAAAAGATGGCAACAGTTAACATTCCACAAAGAAATGATTCTGCTGACTCGGACTTTTCGGAGCCGGATTCGGATGCTGTTGCAGCGATGTGCGGGGATTGTACCATTGCATATCAAGGATGGGATTATGTGCGACATTTGTAAACGTTGGTATCACTGTGATCAAGAATGTTGTAAACTTAGACTCACTGAGTTCAAAGCGATGGCAAATGTTCATGTCATGTATGCATGTGACAAATGTGTGATAACAAAGAGTTCGAGAATTAAGCAAAAGAAATTGGACAGCGGGCAGAAGGAGATAAATGAAAGAATCTCTTAACTTGAAAACTCAATGTCGAACATGATCCAGGGACTCTATCAACAAGTCAAATACTATCTCTAATAGTTAAAAATAAATCAAGAAACTCCCCTTGTAATGGATAAAGAAGAAGTAAAGAAACCTACAGGTATGACCTACGCTGAGAAACTAAAATGAAAAGAAACCCTAGTGATTAAATCGAGCACTGATGAGAAAAAAAAACAGCTGAAAAAAGAAATAATGAAGAAAACAACACAAGTTAATAATGTAAAAGACTCGAATGATAGATGTTTGATTGTAAATTTTGCCTGAAGGAAGAGTTGCAGCAAGAAAAGAGATACCTTGAGCCAGAAAAGAAATAACAATTAACATCTCAGTGAACGTAAAAGGAAAACATAAGCCCAAAATTAAGATATGTAATGTACCCAGTGATGATGATGAGGATCTGATAGAGGGTATTAAAACTAATAATCTATGGATAAAAGACCTCATCAATGGTAATGAATATTTCAAAATTATAATGAGACAGACAACTAGGCAAGATTGCAGAGTGTACTACATAATAAAGTGTACCAGAAATAAGGAAGCAAATCAGAGCAAATGGAGATGTGATATACACGCAATATGCAAGGAACAAGGTATTTGACTCCTATAATATTAATCAGTGTTTTAAATGTCAAGAATTTAATCATCATGCAAAAGACTGCAACAAAACCCAAGCATGTACAAAATGTGGAGAGAATCATAAGCTTGTAGATTGCACTAGAGCTCTACTGAAAATGTGTAAACTGTATTAAGAAAGGACATGAGGATATAAATCATAGAACAAATGGAACGAAGTGCCCGATATATAGCGAGGAACTATCAAAGAATTATAAACAAGACTGACAATGGGCCTAATGAATGAGTTAAGATGTGGTCTAATTAATATACAATCAGTAGGTAATTAAATTATAAGAATAAGAAACTTAATAAGTGAAGAAAAATGAGATATATGTATGATAACAGAAACGTGGCTTCAAAATAATAATAATGACAGTTTAGAAAGAAATGAATTAAAGCCGAGAACGCACTTATTTTTCTTTTATCATATACCAAGAGAAGGAAAAATGAGGTGGAGGAATGGGCGTAGTTGTCTCCAAATCTTTTTCAAAAGTAGTGGTAAAAAACTAGTGCTTTTTGAAACATTTGAACATATTGACCTTGAAATAATATGTAAAAATAAAGTAATAAAATTAATTACAATATATAGACCACCAATGATAAATGGAAAGAAAATGGAAATATAATTTATGGAGAAATTTGGCAATGATCTAGACACAGAAGAGCTGAAACTGACATTTTATTTGAGGGAATTTCAGTTGTGGATGGATTTTATCAATAATAAATACACATTTGAATTTAATGAAATCCTTGATCTACATGACCTTATACATTGTGTTAATAAACCAAATGCGAATTTAGAGCACATCTGAGATCTAGTTATACATCACAAAGACCTTAAAATAATAAAAAAAAAAACTTTGAAGTTGAACCAGACTGCACACTCGCACCCATTAACAAATGGATCACTCTCAGTGTAGACATAAGTAAACCCAATGTCCCGGATACATAAAACTAATAATCTATATAGATATAAAGCAAAATCTGAAGCTGCAATATTTATAGAAAACTGTATAAGTCAAATAAGAAATATTGAAATGAAATGCGAGTGCACTCGAAATTTATCAAACGAAATTAATGAAGCATGTGTAAATTGCTACACTAGCAGATGAAAGACAGTACTATAGGTGATGGCTATGATAAGATCGGCCCAAAAAATAGAAAATCAAATAGTGATTACAGACAAAGCGAAATGGTTCAATAAGGCATTGCGAGAAGAGAAAAGAAATAGAAGAAAATATGAAGACAAATGGAAAAGAACAAAGAATAAAGAATCAAGAGCATTGTACAGTAGAGCTAGAAATGACTATAACACTTTAACAGAGAAAATAAAACGAAAATACTATAATACTGAAACAATGAAAGATAGAGACCCGAAAGTACTAAACAAAAATCTGGGTGACTTATTAGCCTTAAAAAAAGATAAAGGGCTGCAACTATAAACATCTTGCAAATGAATTTGTGAGGTTCTTTGAAGAAAAAACAGACAAAATATATAGAAGGCTTACAAAAAAAAAAATGTATGAATACTACTTTTATGACCCAACAAGTACGAAAAAGATGTGAAAGATTCAAGGAATTAAACATGAATGACTTAATAAGGGTCTTAAGTAGAACTAAGTATACATATTGTGATTATTTTTTT
>JAXCGZ010004868.1:25000-27448 GCA_037179515.1 Halocaridina rubra | reverse complement strand
ATGAGAACGTGCCATTTGCGAGTTTGATAAGTAGAGAGAATGGAGTAAATAGAGGCAAGGAAGAGATAGATTAGCCCTGTTGATGAGTGAGGAGATTAAAAAGCGTGAGGTTGCATGGAAGGCAGTATCATCAAGGATTATATTGGTCAAGATGAGTTTTTCAAGCGAGGTCTGGCCGCTTTGTTAGTGCATATGGTCCTTGAAGTGAGGGAAGGGAGGAGAAAAGCTAATGTGAATATGGAATATATGTAAATGTAGTATTGATGAGATATATGAATGCAGAAGTAGAGAATAAGTCACTGAACAGTGTTATTAGGAAGTATGGTGTACCTTGTATAAGTAAGAGTATAGACATAATTATAGAAACGTGCTCTATGAGAGGGATGTAAATTGTCAATGATTGTGTTTAAAAATAGGGATATGCATAAGAATACTTGAGCCAGAGTAGAAAATGGTAGTGTAGTTGATTCAACATTGATGGATTATATTATGGTGGACAGGAGGTGAGTGGAAGAGTACTGGATGTGAATGCAGTGAGAGTTGCTAGTGATGGAATATCTTATTCTTCAGTGGATGGTAAAATGATTGTGGAAAAGAGATGGAGAAAGAGGTGAAGGGTGGAAAGAAGGGATATGCTTAGAAACCAAAGTCAATAAGAAAGAGAAGGAATGTGAGTATATGGCTAGTCAGAGGAAAGTGTGGAATGTAGTAAAAACGAGAAGTAAAGGAGGGAGAGGAAGAAGAATGGAAAAGCTTAAGATGGAAGCTCTGAAGTGTGCAGAGGTAGTATGTGGGATGAGACAAATGGGTGGAAGCAGAAGAAAGTGTAGTGAGTAGTGGGATAAGAGGTGAGTGTGGTAGTGGCTGGATAGAAGCTGACTTATGAGGCAAGGTTGCAGGAAGGATATGTGGAGGTATATGGAAGAGCATAGTGGTGAAAGGAGATTAACATAACTAATAATGAGGGGAGTAAACAGAAATGCAGATGTGCGGTGGAGTAGATGCTTGTTTGAAAATTTTGAAGAAAAAAAATGCAGGATGTAAAAAGAGTGAGGATTGGGGAATCCTGGTATGCAGAAGGGGGTAAAAGGAGCAAATGGGCAATTGCTGGTGAACAGATTAAAGGTGAGAATGAGAGTGATATAGGCTGAATAGTTAAAGGTACAGCTACATGTGATGCTGATGGAGAGGTAGAGATTTTGACTGTGTCATATACCTGGAGAATGCCATTGCTAGGTGAAGATAATGAAAGGGAAGTTACAAGAGAGGAGGTACATATAGCACTGAATGTAGTTAAAGTAGATCAAGCACCTGGGTTGGATGGATGTCATGTAGATGGCCTCGTCTCACAGGTACTGTGTGGAGACTTGTAGCTAACGGATTAGTCAATGCAGCAACTGCTTCTTCCCTTCCACCTCCAGATTCTGGAACTCTCTTCCTCCTTCTGCCATTCGAAATTCTTATGACCTATTTCCCTTCTAAACCGGATCTATTGTCATCTAAGGGCTAATCCTGCCATAAATCTAGGTCTTCATTGCTTTGCCTATTCTTTCATCCTGTCCTTTTCCTATTGTGTATCATTCTCTTATTTCTCCCTTGTCCTAAAACTTGAACTTTTTCTTAGCCTAAATTCTATTTTGATGCCCGGGCCAATAGAGGGTAATTTTCTTGCTTGTTCCCGTGTCACACTCATAAAAAAGACTGATTGTCAAAATCTAATAAGACAAAAGTGGAATGGATGGTGAGGTTGCTGAAGGCATGTTTAGGAAAGGGGGGGGTCCCAGTTAATGGGAGGAATGCATATGTGGTTCTATTTTATAAGGGAAGCGCAATACGTACGAATGTAGCACCTTTAAAATTTATTTGCTAAATGTAGTTGAAAAGATAATGTAGAAGAGAACTGATTGAGAGAATAAGGAAAGGAACTGAGTGAATGATCATTTAGTTCTTGATACATAATCAGGGTGTTCCAAGAAAACCATATAGTGCTAAAAAGGGATAAATAACATTATTACTTATAGAGGAAAATTATCTTCCTCATGCTGACTCCAAGTTAATTATTCCTCACTAAAAGCAATGCAAATAGGTACATAACCCTCCCCCAATAACGACATTAAAATATATATTCGTTTCTTGTAATCAATGCACAAAATTCAATAAATATACTTAAAATGTCAATGTCATTTGCTTATATTCACATACTGATATATATATATATATATATATATATATATATATATATATATATATATATATATATATATATATATATATATATATATATATATATATATATATTACTGCTTGTGGTAAGCAATGCAAAAAGTAGAAGAAATATGACTTAATTATAATCACTTGATTATAATGACTCAGAGTAATAAAGAACTTATATATATATATATATATATATAGATATATATATATATATATATATATATATATATATAT